>JAXBDA010001333.1:0-56706 GCA_036023075.1 Gaultheria prostrata | reverse complement strand
GCGATGGAGATGGGGGGAAACGAGAGGAGGAGGTGACGGGTGGCGGTGATGGTGATGTTCTGTTGACTGTATTTAATGATGTAGGGTTAGAGAAATATAGTGGAAGGAGGAAAGGGGTAATATTGGAACATCACACATGTTATTTACGCAAATTATGTCATCATATAACGGTAGGGGGTTACAGAGCTAACATAAGGGTATTTTGGGATTATTTTAATACTTATAGGGGGTCTCATCGTAGGTTTTTTTCTTACAGGGGGTGTATGGTGAAAGATGTTAACTTACAGGGGGTGTTCCGGTAAATAACCCTTTTTTTTAACGTTAAAAAGTGTACTTTCGTAAAACATTTTTAATTTTTTGTTGCACCAAATTAAAGTACATTGAATACTTTAATTTGGTAGAAAACAAATTAAAAAAAGTATATAAAGAAATATATATTTTTAGATGTTTGAAATTGCACATATTTCTATACTAGTAATTATTTAAAAAGGGACGGAGAGAGTATAATATACCTATATACGTGAATGAGAATGCGGGGAGGGGACTAACTAATACCATCCCCTACCCGATCCCCAATTTTTTTTTAAGAAAATTCTCCATCCGCGAAAAATTCCCCAAATCCCCTACCCATTCGGAAAGGGGACTGATTGGATCGGGGCGGATCGGCCGAGATGATCATCCCTATTCCACAGGCATGGAGGCTTTATGGAATGTTGTAGAGTTGTCTACGCACTGTGTTAATTGTATATGTCATGGGGTGGAGTGGCCTCATGGAAAAGAAAAGAAAAAAACTACTACTACACTTCTATACTGGATTTTTATCTTGATTAATAAACCCATTACAATTTGATGATGACACCACACTAGATTATTTGTTAACTTGAAAACCACCCTCCGTAAAAGTTTAAACATATGTTGCGTTCAATTCAGATTATATGGACGAGTTTCTAATAAGAGAATCGACTATCGTGCAAGGCTCATCTTCTAGTAGTCTTATCCAAGAAAAATTATAATTCAAAATGAAGTATTCGATTATCATGCGATAATTTAAAATATGAAATATCGTCGAATGCATTTGCAACCTTCTCATTTTCAAAATAAAAAAATCTGTTCAAGTGAAAAAGTATTTAAAAAATAACCTTCACATTTTCAAAATCAATCTTAGCGCCATTACTGTCAAAAGAAAAATCAGAAAAAAAAAAAAAAATCATCTGATCATATGGGTGTCGATGGTGACCATCCTCGGCCCTTGACTATTTGTTTTTTCTCAATTGGACTGCAAGCTTCATTTGATAAGAAACACTTCAATAAGAAAACGAAAAATTTAGGCATAAAATTGAGCTAAAGTTCCGTCTTGCCATAATTATAAACTTTGAAGATACAAAAAAAGGTGTGGAAGGAATTTAGAAGAGGCCTTTTATTCCAACCCGAAAATACTTCCACTAAGATAGCTTTTTGTTTTTTCACGGCTTTTTCTGTGATGTATGAGAGAGAGTGACTACCTTGATTTTTGGATAAAATGGTTTTTTTGATTTTTTTGAGTTAATGGAATGAGGCCGAATCGTCATGTAATCAGAATCATCGAAGCAAGCCTGAAGAGAGCCCACATTTCCCATGAAGAGTGGAGACAGGACAACCCACATAATAGGTGTTCCACTAAGAAAAAATCAGTTTTAGTTTTAATCTAAAAACTACTTCATTCCGCTAACAAAAAACTACCTAGAAAAATCAGTTTTGTTTTAACCAAAAAACTACTCCATTCCGCTAACAAAAAAAACTACTCCATTCCGCTAACAAAAAACTACCCAAAAAAACCCAACTCATTCCACTAACCTTTTAAAAAAAACAATTGGTATCATCAGCCAAAATGCGTCATACTAATGTAAAATTACAAATTTGCCCTCCCCTTATACGTCTGTAAATTTTTTTTATAACGGAACACATAAACTTGTTTTCATTTTTTTATCATCTGAAAAAATTATTAAAAGACAAACTTGTGGGAAGATGAGATTAGCAAAACAAAATTAGAAGTTCTGTAGCCATTCACGTTCATGTGTCCCGTGACTTTAAAAAAAGCAAGCATTTAGGAGTTGATAGGGTACAAGGGCAGATTGGTAATTTGGTAACACAACTCAAAAACCAAAAAAGGCCTGTTTCGACTTTAATACGTCGGATTATTTTTTCATTTTTATTAAAAAAATATGCATTTGTTTGCGTTAATCTCTTTGTGGATTATTGATTTTTCTCGACGAGAGAAATCTAGGTAATGAGTTATGAATCAAACTATTTATTTTTTTTTTTATAGAGAAAAAATAGGAGTATCAAAAAATCTGTATTTTGTGGATTATTTGTCTTTAGTGAACATTTTGAAAAATTTGATCATAATTTTGAAATATTGAAAATTTTCTCATTGAGAAGAATTAATAATTCACAAAGTAACAACACAAAACTAACAAATGTAAAAGAAATAAATAAGGATAAAAAATTCTAAATGACTTAAGAGTATACACGTATATATCTCATATGTTCCACAATGTTCCGAGTATTTTCAACAGAAATAACCCAAAATTCTCACTCCACTTGGAGTAGCTTTTTTTGGTGCAACGGAAATTAACTCCAATTGGAGTAGCGCTAAATTCCCAACATTCATAACAAATCATCTTGTCACACCAAATCATATCAACACAGTTCTTCAGTTCTTCACCAACCATGCCATTGTCTCGAACATCCTCTAAGCTATGGCTGAACAAACTCATAAAATACTGAATTAATACAACCGGTTCGGTACTCTTTCATCTGTTCTCAAAGAAGATCAAGAGCATCAATAAAATCTACAACTTCAAGTTAAATCTGTTAAGCACCCTTTTTCTGGAGTAATTCCAATCAAGGGACTCGACTGACGCTAGAAAAAAGAAGCAGAAACTTAAATATTCCTTAAGAACTTTTCTAACATCTAATCTATCCAACTCTCTCGCAAAATCACAATCCCTATGGCCCATTGTATGCACTAGACTCTCACCAAGCTACAGTCTACAGAACCCAAAAACCTTAAGCTCTGATACCAAAATCTGTCAATTCACGTACTCACCTTACGCGATTACCAACCTTAATCGAGACCATAGGCTACCCCTTAGGCAGAGTTGAAATGGACGTGGACTTCTGTTGACCTAGCATACATAACGGCAACACATATTACCTGTGAGCATATAAACTACTCCAGAGATGCATACTAATGCCATGTTTACTCTTAATTCTGTCTAGACCCTTTGCTTTAGTAGCACTAGACAAATATCATCCCCAACGCTCATTTTGAGTGCCTTAACTGAGCTTACGCCATAGCTATAATAATTTCAGTCCCTAAAACAATTTGTATAACTCAAATTAGTAGCAATTAGAATCAAGATACTTAAACTCTAATTATCAGGTTCAGCTTGACTAGCAAAGTCCATGTCTCAACTTCTAGTGTAGCAATTCAACACGCAGTGGACTGCCCATCAACACTAATTTCAGCTAGCAGTTGGACACCTAATCCCAATTATTTATTTTTTCTCAAATTCTAGCCATTGAATCCCAATTCAGCCTCGATTTCAGTCTCTAAAGTAAATTCGAGCCCTCCCTCCCTTTCTTATCACTTTCTTCCCTTAAACTTGGTTATTTCCCTTTTACATATTAGCTTGCCGACTAACCCAAGAAGTAACCTAAGGTGAACACCTGTCTTTCTTTTTTCTTATTTTGCTTTTCATTTTTGTTCCAACTTTGTACCCATCCAACTTTCAAAAGGACAAAATCCACATACATAGCTGTAGTTATACTTGTCTGTTTGTTCAGCACGAAATTGACTAGTCCTTTCTCTTCAAAATGGTCTCATTACAATTTTTCCTATACCTACTCCACACAATTAACCTTCAACTCCAGCTTTGAAAATCTTACACATGTAAATCATTCCTTACATTCTGCCTTTTATTTAATTAACCACAAGAACCATGATATTGTTTGACATACAGGATTTGGGTCTAACAGCATAGTTGATGGATTAAACTCAAAAGAAAACAACAAAGGTGTCATGAATGTACACAATCAAACAAGGCTCATTTGAATGAACAGTAGAACAAAACCACAGTGGAGTTATGATTTGTACCTTGAAAGGACTAGAAAAATCCAGTAAAAGTTGGTAATGCATGTGCCAATGGTGTTTTGGTCTTGATGATCCACTGAGGGGCAAAAGCTGTAAATGTAGAAGATAGATTAAGATAGAGAAGATACTCAAGTCACATAAAAATCCCCCAGAGTGCTGAAAAAATCGGTATTGTGAGAAATAACTATTACCTGCTTAGAAAGAGCAGCAAAACCAAAGCAAAACCTTGTATCCCAATCAGACGGGCTAGCTCTTCAATAATTATCCACCAATTACAACAGACATGCAAATGAACTCCACTGACATTTTGCATCACACCCGCTCACCAAATTAATTGCGGTGGTAATTTGCGGATAAAATCCATTTTACTGGTTATTTAGGCACTTTTAGTCCCAATATGGAAGTTGTTCCCTCTAAACTTTCCACTTACAAGAATATCATAAGTTGTATCATCAGGTACAAGACCTCTGTCAAGCATCTCATCATGCAACCTAAAAGCTTCTTGTAAATTCCCCTCCTTGAAGTATCCAGCAATCAACGTATTATAAATAAGAACATTGGGAGTCATATTCTTCTGATCCATCTCTTCCAATACCTTGTGTGCATTCTCAAGTTGACCTTTATTACAAAGACCATGAACCAGGACAGTATATGTGATGTTATCAGGTGCAATTCCCTTTCCAAGCATCTCAGTATACAATTCCGATGCAGAGAGTATCTTCCCCTCTTTCAGTAAACCATCTATTACCGTGGTGTATGTTACCAAATCACATGGGATCCCCTCATTTGTCATCTTCTTAAACAAGACGAGAGCTTCTTCCATGTTATTTAAATTTCTGAAGCCACTGATCATACTATTATAAACAACTCCATTAGGAGATAAACCAACTTCTTGGAGTTCATTGAAGAGTTCGCGCGCGTTTTCCATGTCTCTCCTTTTGCAAAATCCATCGATGAGTGCGCTGTAAGCAGTGACATCCATTTTAAGACCCTTGTTTGTCATTTCATTCCGCATTTTCAAAGCAAGATCAATATTATTGTTTTTGCAAAACCCATCAATCAGACTGGTGTAAGTGACAACATTGGGGGAAACCCCACATTCACACATCTCTCTGTAAACAGACAACGCTGAGGTAATGGCACCCTCCTTGATATAGCCATCGATAATGCTGTTGTACGACATACAAATGGGGATAAAGCCCTTCTCCACAATTTTTTTCAGCATATCCATTGCCTCAGATGTGCGGCCAGCTTTACATAGACCCTTGATAATTGTATTGTATGTGAAGTCACTGGGGGCAATTCCCAACTCCGCCATCTGATCAAATACGCGCAGAGCTTTTTCAGTCTCACCTTTGGTAAAATATCCATCAATTAAAATACTATAGGTGATTACATTAGCTTTCAAACCTACTTCCAGCATCTCCGAATGTAGAGACGATGCCAAATCCATATTCCCTTTTCTACAGTGACCAAGTACCAGGTGGTTGTATGAGACTATGCTTGATATCACTCCTTTACTCTTCATCAAGTGCCATAGACTGCAGGCTTCTTCAACCTTACCCTCTTTGCAGAGCCAGTATATCATGTTATTGTAAGTAAAAATATTGGCAATCCCACACTCAACCGCCTCATCAAACCACTTGGATGCCTCTTCCCACATCTGAGCTCTCAAATATCCTCGTATCAATGAATTCACATTATAGACGCTTGGCTGGATACCCGCGATTTTCATTTGGGTGTATAATTCAGATGCCTTTTCCATATTTCCATCCCCACAGCATCCTTCAATAAGAACAGAGTAAGTGACCTTGTTTGGCATAAGTCCATCCTGAACAATCTTATCAAACAAATTCAAAGCACTATCCAAATCCCCCGCCATGTAATACCCCTTCATCAAGCAAGTTGCAACTACCAAGTTCATTGGCTTTCCAGAACTAACCATTTCATCCTTCAGCTTTAAAGCATCTGCCATGTTCCCTTGCTTCACAAAAGCTCCAATGACACCAGTAAATGTGCCCTCAGAAGGAACCCACCCCATTTTCCTCATCTCATTCAATAACTCGCACGCCACAATTGAATTGGGTTTTCTACAAAAGGCCCGAATAGCAGTACCATACGTAACTGCATCGAGCACAAGGCCACTAGCCTTAGCTTCCTTAAAGTACCGTGCTGCCTCATCAGCTTTTTCCTCCTTCAAACACGCACGCATCATTATGTCTATGGTAGCTCCATCATATTTAATTCCTCTCAACACAACATTACTGTACAAACCCCGTGCTTCTACAGTCCTGTTCCTTCGAACGAGTGCACCTAAAAGAATATTTATGTAGTGAACCCATGGCTCTATACCTCTCTCAACTACTCTATCAAAGCAATGGATGGCATCTCCGAATTTACATGCTCTAACGTAACTATTCATCAAGTAATTAAAAACCCGTGAATGTGATTCAAACTCATACAATCTCGAGCATTCAACCAAGTGATCAACCAGAACACAAGCAGAGGGACCTGAATCCCCAGCAACATATCGGTTAAGTAAATGGTGAGCGATTCGGTGATGGTTCGGCGAGTCCATTAAAATGTGGAGCAAAACACAAAATGGGTCAAGGGAGCGGACAAAACCCCGCTGCCCCTCGGCCCATTTGAAGTAGTTCAAGGCTGAATTAGGCTTCTTCCTATGGGTTAACAGAAGTTTTATCACATGGGTCTGGTCAAGATCCGAATTTTTTGAAATGGGTTGATCGAATTCGTACCTGGGTGGCCCAATGGAGGCTGTAATTCCAGTTTCTGAACTGGTCCGGTCGAAATCTGATATGGCTTTGTGGGAAGCATCTGATTCTGTGGTTTGGTTTCCTCTCGAGGTGGGGGATTGAGTGTGTGAGGTTACTGAAGATGAGATAAATCTCTGTGTGGTGTGAGAACGAATCAAGAATGGTGCAATAGAGGACGGAGCGAACCTAGTTCTCATCTCTCTCGCTCTCTCTGTGCTCAGCAGTGAAACAGATGGCCTATTTTCTTCAGAAAAACCTTGCAAAGGCAATAAACGTTAAAACCCTAAGATTCATATTTTTTACGGCGACAAGGCGACTTCTTTCTTTATTTTGTTTATTTGGTCAAACAATTAAAACATCAAAAATGCTACTTGAACTACCATTCGGGTTCCAACAATTTACAACCCTCTCACATAGACGTGGGGTCTACACCTATAATTATGTGTGAATTCCACATGTATTTGAGGGAATTGTAAATGGTTAGAGCCGAAATAATTGTACATATAGCATTGTTCTTAAAACATAGACAATACTCCCGATCCCATAATTTTGTTCATCTTTCCATTCCTTAATACACCTATATACTACTGTACAACTTGTTATCTATGATGTCCCTTAACAAGTGTAAAAAACAAGGTTTATAGATTTTCTATTTGGTCCTTACTATTTTGTAGTAGAGTAATAGCTCAAATTTTCAATTATTTAAATGAATTTATTATAATCCATACCCAATACTATTAATATGGGTTTTATAGAATTTAAAACATTTCAGTATATAATTATATTAAAACTATAGTATAGTTTGTAAATAAGGGTAGTTGAGTTAAAAGAAAATAATAAATCAATTATAGTCTTGGAAATAAATAAAAAAATGAAGGATAAAATGGTCTTCAAAATTATTAAATTCCTAATTAGATTCTATTTTTGAGATTGTGGCTGTTTATGCCTATTTTGAGAATGCATTATGGATCTATGCACCTACATTTGGATCCATAGAATTTTTATATTTGAAATTTGATGTCGTGAGTTGTTAATTCCCTTGTTTCCATCTTTATATGGAAAGAGGAGGACATTATTACAAAAACAAAACTTCCTCCTAAAAACAACTCGATATTCTTCAGAATTCTTAAAAACAAATCACCCAAATTTTTTTATAATTTGATCAGTTAATTGATTTATCTCCAAATTTCAATTGCCATATATATAATTTCCCATTTTAGTTTAAAAGTACCGTCAATATCTTCTTAATTTTATCAATCTCATAACTTTTTAAGTTAGTTAAATGCATATAACTAGAAGATGGTTCTCCAAAATGAAATAGAAATATGAATGGAGTAGTACTCTATTTTGAGTTATGAATATGATTTCCAATGTAGCAAGGGGTTGTCGCGCCAGAAAATTCCGTCACCCTTGATAGCATGCTGGAACTCATGCTTATGTTACAGAGTTGTTAATGATTCAACTCTGGCAACTACCAAAGTTTTGTGCTCTGAACTAGTGCACTCTGGAGTCGGATCGCTAGTTCAAGTCATGGTATCCTCACAACTTTGGCAACTAAACATAGAATTTAGGTGTGTCGGCCCACCTCGGCTAGAACCATCATCAGTGAAAATATGTCAAGTGAATAAAATAGGAACATTTTCTTATCAGCCTTACGGCTAGATTGTAGAACATGTATGCCATTCAATAACTCGATTACAAATCCGTATCACTCCATAAGGACATTGCCAAAAATCTCCAGTTAAATCCCACAAGGTGCCATTCAACGAACACTTGCACAAATTTCTTCTCCCTTTCGAGTAGCAACTCAACTTAGCAACTAATGCATTGTTTGCTACAATTTACACACAGGCATGACAGATTTCATGCACTCCCCAAATGAAAACCACCGTCAGATATGAGCTTCTGATCATATAAACTTCACCCCTCAACGATAAGAAACTCAGAAGGCCGGATCAACATTGGATTACTCATGCAACGTGTATTCATGTTTGTCCTCTGTGCATCACAGAGCTTCTTGTTGGGATAATCATGATGGCTCAGTGAATAGATACCGAAGTAATGGAGCAACCACGGCTACACTTAAACTGTTCCCCAGCAATGCATAACTGCAAAGAACCACCACCAAAGTTAACATCAACCCTAATTCATCATGTCATTTTTGGATCAAGGATTTTGAAGGGATTTTCGGTTGGAAAAAGATAACGTAAGGTTATTTAGCTTGATAAATTCATGGTGTGTTCCTAGTAACATTTATTCAATCCAAACACAGCCTTACAGTTCTTGTACAGGAAGATATGCAAGATTGCAGAATTCAACTCACTGGACTAGATGCACAAGTCAAAGAATCTACGCTTTGTTCCAGAAACCGACTTTTTTAGCAAAGTCTTTTACTGTCTTCTCACGCTCTACAGGACTGGTCATTCTAAAAAAAGATGGTAAAAGTTAGTTTGCTACAAAAGACAGTTTTCTGGAACAAGGCCTATCTTGAAAAACAAAGTCAACATATAGGTTGTACACAATGTTATAGAGGGTTGGCGGTTTTGAAGGTTTCAAATCGGTTGTTCAGATAATCCAGGAGGGGGAAATTCCAGAATATCACAAGGCTTTTCTCAACCAGATTCCTCATTTGATATACCATAATACCCCAATAAAGGAAAAACATGATCAAGCACCCTCAATCCCAGAAAGAAATATTCAAATAGATAATGTACCGTTGTCGAAGGCTTATTTGTGGAGGAAAGCAGAACTCCTTGGGGAAAGAATGCAGATTGGCAACCTAACAACCACATAAATAACCTCCTGAGAATGTGTTACAAATAACTGACAATAACAAACCAAAAGCTACCCAAGAAATTAAATTAAATCCACCTACTTCCCTAGGGGTAAAATATCTTAAGCATTGCTCCTTCAATGAAAATGCTTCAGAGTTCGTCTTTGGCTGCAAGTCCATTTAGTTTAGTTAATTTCCGCATAGAAATAACAATCATGTACGCAAAGGGGACGGAAAACATGTGCAACTAGCTAAGTACGCAAATGTTTGACAACAAAATTAGGAAGAGTCTGAATTCTCCATAAAGCCAAAAGGCCCAAAACACTGTCAAGGAGGGACTGACATCTACCTCCAAACAATAACTGTCAATCCCTAATCCCTATGCATCACATTCCATGACTTTCTACCTCTAATCATTCTCCTCCGCCCCCAACGAAAAGCACAGCAACCAGTACACCGATGCGATCAATTTCAAACAAAGAGAATACAGCAGTCCACGTTCACATAAGCAAGATCTGCAGACTACTAATCCTAACCAACACCAGTTAGGATGATTTCCCTCCTTTCACCAATTATTCCCTGTTCACTGCATATCACATAAAAATAGCCAACCTTCCAAGGTGCCTTTGGTTATCAAAACCGTCACAAGGCATATATCATTTAAACCTTGCAATAGCACTTAAACTACCCTGATCCAAATGGCACTTCGCAAAGGCAGGCATAGACCAGCAGAAAATTAACATCAGCGAGTCGGCGACTATGAGATACTGAAAAGTGCACAGTTTTGTATCAAATTTTCCTTAAAGGACGACAACATACAACGTTACATGGGATAAGACATCTAAGAATAACCAATATAACAATGAGTGTAGCTGAGATGAGGATGGTAAAATGGATATGCACGAGTAGGAGAGAGAATTAGAAATAAAAATATTGACAAAAGAAGGGTAAAATTTGTCAAATTTCAAAGAGGCCATAGTATTTGACATAGCAATGGAAAATCAAGATTCATGCAGCCGAGCGCAATTAATTGAGACATAAGCCTTAGTTTGATTTGGTTAGTTTTGCAACATCCTAGATACTACAGTTGCATGACAGTGCCAGACTTGATCAGGTTACAAAAACTATCCAACTAAATGTTCCTTAATTGTTCATGGATTTAGTGAAATGACAGATTAGCTCTGATCAAGTTGACTAGCGGCATCAAATCTGGCACATAGTAACGTCCATTTGACATCCGTAAATATTAATACATGTAGAGATACGAGTCTGATTTAGAATGCTGAAATTTAACATTCAAATTAAGTGAACAAATCAAAAGCTATATTCATTTTTTTTTTTTATCACAAAAGCTATATTCTTGTACAAGTAGGAATCAGGGTTTTCAACACATTAGGTAGGTCCATTAGTCTTAACTCTTAAGTCCAACTCTTGCTAAGAATGCCTTGATTTAGACCATGATCGTGATCTGTGCATTGTGGGTGGGTAACTCGTATCTGGCTTTTACCCTGCAGGGTTAGGTCCATGATGGTCAAGATTTTTTTTTTTTGTTTTTTTTTTCTCTTTTTTGATCTCCATGGTTCTCAGGGTTTGCCCCATACTTGTTCCTCGATATCTCAAAGAAAAAAAAAACCCGGACTTGAAATCTTTTAGCCTCTGACTGGCTAGAGAGGATAAAGGTTCTAGTTCTACAATATCTGACCCATCTAGTATGGGCCTCACAGATATAGCATGAGATCTGCAATTAAATCCAACTTATATAGCATGTAGCTTCAAAAAAATTCAAAGTGCTGCCACAAATATGCTGCTTAATAAAATAGGTAACTACTGTAATACATCAGGTAAGTTCCTGAGGTAGTTCATCATATGGTTACCATCAATATAGTTTGGACCAAGAAAGATAATTATCTTAAGCTTAATTGTGCAATATAAATAAAATTCCACAGAGAGACAAACCACGCGCAAAGAGTAGGTTAGTCATAGATCACGTGCGTTGGGTATATCTACGCAAAGAATACTCCAACTTCATGAAGTAGTGATCATACACATATCAGGCCTACAAACAAAAAATGCCACAGATATGCATGTAGAATACAAACCAAAAATGCCATAGATATGCATGTAGAGCCGCATAATTTCCACACTAATAAGTAGCAAAGACAAATCTCTGCATGCATAAAAAGAGAGACATTCACTCATGTAAGAAAGGGGTTTGCAAATAAAGCTTACCTGGACAGTTGCCAGAAGCGAGCCAGTACCCTTAACATATCGATAGTAGCTTTTGGTAAAACAACAGCAGCGCTTCGAATCAGGGTAGACGATATCTATACTATATAGGAAATTTTCACAACGAGCCATGTGTGTTCAACAATATGAATTTATGAAGTATTATATCAGCAATCGGAAGAAAAAACTAGGATACCCATCGCAGCTCCCCATCTTTCTATCAAGTTCGACGGTACGAAGTACTGGCTCGCACTGGTAAAGTCAGATCCATTTCCTTCATCGCCTTCAGAAAATTCCATAGAAACCATGGTTGTGAGCTTCAAGGCAGAACTCATTTCCACTTGACTGGTAGGATTCTTAAACTCTAGAAAATTTTCTACGGGCTCGCAAGCTCGAAGCCACTGATCGTAGCTCGCCTGAGGTTGATTACATTCGTGAACCATATCATCATTGTCCACTAATGGGCCTGGGGCCCAAAGCAGCTGGTTGTTGAAGAGTGGACTTTGAAAGGAAGAAGGTTTTCTCTTGGCCTGCAGTGTAAATGCTTCATGTTAGGGTGTTAATCTACCACGCTGGGGTGCAACATCCTTCTGAAGGCCAAATAATATATGTATGTGTGAAAACAGAAAATAAATCAAAATCTCTGGCTTAAATTGGTGAAATAGCCATCAATCAGCCAGACATCCAATCAAAGAACTTCCAGGTCTGGTGAATAATTTTTGCCCAGAGTAGCTTTTCCATATTTTGGTTTTCTTATTGGCTTTTGCATGCTCTGATTTCTGCATGTATTCTATAGTGTAGACTCAAAAAATTGAGAAAGAGATCGATTAGGCTTCTACAATGTTGTGTTAGGTATAAAAGAAGGTTGATCTAATAGATTTTCAGCTTCAAAAGGCTCAAAACTGCAGAAAAAATCAAAGGGGATGGGAAACAAAAAAAGAGCATCCAGCAATCACTCAAATGTCCTAGCCTTCAAACTTAATCTGCTTAAATGTTACAACGGCATCAAACAATTGCAGAAAGCTTAAAGCTGCTGAAAATTATCTTCACACTTTCTTCATAGTGTTGTGATGCAGGAGCTTAGCCTACGCGATGTGGCAACTATGTCACTATGTGGATGGCATATGTGGCAGTTGTGCAGGTGACAAGGGTTATCTTAATTGTTTCTAAGTGTCTTTTGGGTTCTAGTAGTGTCTTTAATTCTAGTCAAAGTATGTTAGAGTCATTAGTGTTGCACACATGCATGTAGTTGGATAGGATTAAACACGTCTCTAGATTGATAGTTATTATTGTTCATGCATGTAGTCCAAGGGTTATCTAGGTATTTTAAGAGTCATGTTGGAAATTGTCAAGTCGTATTTATTAGTAGTCTTGTTCTTATCTTGTAATGCCTATTTATAGGTGATCTAATGAAATGAAAAGCAGAGTTTGAGTTTATGAAAAGATTGTCCATGTGCGTCTTGCTTGGAGTGAGTGATTCCCCCTACAATCAAGCGAGTGGCTTGGTCACGTCGAGTGGCATCCGCCACCCCCGGTCGAGTGGCATCCCAGGAGTATCCTAACCTCGCGGGTCTCGGCCTGCATCAAAGTGGAGTTATAACTGATAATATAGGATTTAGTATTTTGCAACTAACGTTTATGCCATACAGTAAATAAGAACGACCAGCCATGCGCGGACAAAACAACCTATTTCCGGATAACTTGAAACTCGAAATGCAGGTTAGGAAAAACTAAGAATCAGCACAAAACCCAACTTCGTTATAGCATCCAACTCCAAACCAACTGGCAACAGTGAGAGGCCACCCACGCTCATATACTAGTTTCGTATATTATAATTCACCGATGTGGGGTAAGCTCTAGCAAACATCAAGTAAACACATAAGCACGCTTGCTCGCGGACACAAGTGCGCGCGCGCGCACACACACACACACACAGAGAGAGAGAGAGAGAGAGCTACCAGGCAGAAATAACGTGGCCTAGAATATGGGACACCAAACTGCAATGGGCTCAGAATGAATTCCTGTGTAACAAAAGCAGCTTTTGCCAACATCTCAATCATTATTCTATGAGTGTCAGAGGTCTGCATTTCCACATAAAGAAAACAAGAGTAAAAAAGGAGTAATAACCAAATCAACTTACGCTGTAATGGATATATGGACATGGAACTGAATTCATTTATAAAGTTTAGGTGTTGCACACATACCTCGAACCCAACAACATTCTCCACAAATATCATGAGAGGAGGTTGTGAAGAATTTGGTATAAGTTCAAGAATTTTAAGGAAAGAAGATGCCCGAGCATCAGCTGAACCCTTTTGAAGACCTAAGGAACAAAAGTTTGAGACAATTTTCCACAAAATTATAGTAACAAGTACAGGATAAAGATTCACCTTGTCGAGTGTATGGTTGGCAAGGAGGAGAGAGAAGCCATGCTTGAGCGTGATAGCTGTCAAGATCAGCAGCACTCAAGGTTTGAATGTTACCCTATGCTTAGCAAAACAGAATATTGGCCTTAACACATTTCAGAGCTCCTAATAAAAGGACTTGTTAACTAACTTCAATAAAACGCAATCCAAATTTCTTAGCGACCAACAGCCAAACAACAAACTACTGCTTGGTTCAGGCGGGACCTGTAATCCACCATGTAATTGCTGAAATGAACGGATGATGCAAAGAAAGAAAAAGAAACCTAAAAGCTTGATCGTAACTATATATTGGCATACTCTTCAGGACTGGGAGGAGGTTATATACAAATGCCTGTCACCTTTAGATTTCGTCACTGTCTACTGGAATGCCAATCACATTAGCTTTAACTGATTGAAGATTAAGGTCAAAATTGAACTTCCATTTTTCTGTTCCAGATACGACCATCCCGGTTATATACAGAACAATGCTACATGTCACTTCCCACATTGCAAAAGAACAAAGTAGCTGAGATAAAATAAGACATCAGCAAGAAATGAGCCAAATATGCAGATGGCACCGTCTGACATGCAGAAAATGGCAAGGATTGGATAAACGTAAGGATTGATTCCTCCCACTACCCATGCCAAGTTTGTTTATTTATCCCCCAAACCAGCACTTGCCCCAAGTAATATTCCCCGAACCTGTCACCTCATAGTGGGGCGGGGCCGGGCGGAGAGTGTAGGCATATGAATAAGTGGATTGACATGCCATACCCCATGATATACAATTCCATTCACAAGTATGAGATTATTGCTTCATCCAAGCCCAAAAACCTTGTAACTTACATTCGATACACGTGTTTTATCCTAAAATATTCTCCTAGACCGTCTCAAATATTTATTACAGCACAAAACTAGTAAGTAGTTAACTCTTCTGTTTAAGTACATCTACAGAAAGAAATAAGATCAAGTGATCAACACACATCTGAATTTCTAACACACTATTTGCTTTATTACTCCCTGTAAAATGGGCATTCGTCAAGGTAGCTGTTAAGCGTAGGCTATGGTAATTGTTACCTTTTCAAAATTCGGAATATCTCTTTACACATAAGTTCCATCAAATTAAAGAAAATCAGTATCTTCTCTCCCTGAAATATTTATCAGAGACCAAAATTCAAACACCTTACAGAGAAGACACACACAAGGACCTCAAAAAAAGAAAGAAAGAATGAAGGCTGAGAGAGAGAGAGAGAGAGGCATAAAAAATGATTCTCCCTTTCATTTTGCCCTCATCAATTAGGTAAAACCTAAGTCACATAATGCGCATGGGCGAGCGCGAGCGTGAAAGCGTCTTTCAAAAACTTCCCGAGAGGATTGAGAGTGAGAGCGCAAGCGCAGAGTGAGGATTGAGAGAAGGAGAGAACGCCATTTTGAAGGATTATGTGACAAAGGGTAAAACATATATCCATAAAATCTAGAGAACTCAAGCTAATATAACAAACACCTTGAAAGTGGAGTGCTAGACCAGTGGTTGGCACCATATCCTCCCATGCATTTGTTCAAACCTCACGAAGCTATATATATATACACCCAGGATCCAGTCAGGACTCCCTGACCTATCCTTACATCCACACCTCCACTTCCCGGCCAAATGGTTGGGATCCGAACCGTTAGATGTGTTTAAAACGTATTTTTAAGGGTCCCAGCGAGAAATCATAAAAAAAAACACCGGGAAGGGCTTGATCCAAGCAATTTTTCATAAAAACTGTATATCATTTGGCCGGGACGTGCAAGGTGCGGACCTAAGATAGGTCAGGGAGTCCTGACTGGAACCGGACTCTCTCTCTTTCTCTTTCTCTCTCTCTCTCTCTCTCTCTCTCTATATATATATATATATATATATATATCTCGAGAGAGAGGTTCCATTATATCAAACTGTCGAAGTAGCCCTTGACAGAGCCCAATGGAAAAAAAAAAAAAAAAAAGGATTCATGTAGCCGAACCCAATTGATTGGGACATAAAGTTCGGTTTGGTTTGGTTTGGTTTGGTTTTTGGTATAACAAACTCCCTTGCCATTAACAACTAACCTAATTAATGCTGATAAAAAAACAACTAACCTAATTAACTCATGACAGCTGGCAGTTGTTGTTACAACTCACAGCAAGTGTTTCACCCTTAATACATAGTACTCTTGGCTGGAACTTTGGCAAACATATCTTATACACTTACATGATGTGTGTGTGTGTGTGCGCATCCGTGTCTGTGTGTTTAACTCATGGAAGTTAAATACCAAATTCTAGACATCTTCAAGAGTTAATGAAGTAGAAGACAATTTACCTGACAGGGTCGGTGACCAAAATTGTACTCATAAACATCGTTTGCTACATCGTTTATGTCAAAAGCTTCCACTATCGTTGCGTTCACACCAGCCTTCATGATTGAGTATCTCTGCCGCCAAAACAGCAACCAAAGAAGCAGTTAAAGCTAAACACAAGCATATATCTTGCTTATACATTTTTTACATACAAGACAGATAGCGTTGTAAGAAATACCATGCCACCAATGCCACTGTAGAATTCAAGGACCCTACATGGCTCGTCAAGACAATTGCACGAACCATCCCCCATAGCTTGTCTTGGCTTTTCTCCACCTTCAACCGCAGAGTAAACAGAGCGAGGCTGAAAAGCCTAGGTCCCAAAACTTAAGCGAGAGAAAATCTAAGTAAAATCCTTTGTTAGACTTGTCGGAGTCAAATTGTACAATTTTGAATTACTGATTAAAATTACGACTGCAGTCTCGACAAGTTTGTCTTCGAATATGGATTTTGGATCTGAAAACTCATAGATTTCAAAATCCATGTTTTACATCCTATAGATTAGTTAATTTCAATTAAATTCTTTGTAATCCTCTCATTTCATGTCATCAAAAGTTGTTTGCACAGTCTGATATAAATAGAACAGGATATACTGGAAAATGGACATGAACTTCACAAATGGACGATAGCCTGAGGATCAGTCCTGCTAAAAAGACAGTAGCTAAGTGAAAATAATGCCAAGGAAATTTAAAGTTTAACCCAATTTCACACTCTTCGATGTACTCCAACATAATTTTATACATTGCATATATCTTTCATTTTCCTGCTAAAATTGCATTGTGATAGGCCAGTTCAAGGCGATTTGAGGCCTAAAGCGACACTTTGAAATGGGCCTTTTCACTTATCTTATTTGTCCTCCTGGAAACTATTATCTTCAATGATTCACTCTCGATCTCTATGTGTTGTAGGACCTAAAATTACTAGTAGATTTTTTCATTCAAATTTTGCTAAGCAAAGGCTTAGCCTGCCTTATGCTTGAGCCGGGTTTCCATTGTAGTTACAAGCTAAGTCACATAATGCGCGTACATGCACGTGAGAGGGAGCGCGAGGTTGAAAGCGTCTTTCATAGACATCCCAGATTACTAAAACTCGTGAGAGCGAGGATTGAGTGCGTGAGCGCGGAGCGAGGATTGAGGGCGGGCCTGCGGGAGCAGAGGGCCATGCTGAAGGGTTCTTGACTAAGGCTAAAAGTGATCTCAAAGCCATGAGAATTCGTGGCTCCTAATGAACTAGTAGAATAAACTTCAAAGAGTCCAAACATTCATATTGAACCTCAAAAATAAGTTAATGAACCAGTTGAATGCATCATCAATTGGCAGACAATTAGGATTTACAGAGCATGAAGGCTAGACTGTCAGACAGTTATGTATCAACAGAGCATACAGAGATAAGTAGTCAAAATTAGTCCAAAATTAAACGCGTGAGCTAAAAAAAACTGAAGCATGCAGAGTCCAATAAAGTCCGAATGATGAAAGTATTTAGGGTTTCTAAGCAATAGGTGAGAGAGAGAGCGCACCTGAGATTGTTAACTGGAATGGCAATGTGCAGTGCCGGATTTCACTTCGAAACTTTCCGAGGTCTAGGTCAATTGTTTTAACCCTTTTCAGTTCATGATTAGCGCGCGCTTTTCCGTATAGCTAAACACGCTTTTAGAAAACGTGTTTGGTAATTACGCCTTCAGAACTGAAGGTCGATGACAGACTTTTGATGAAGCTAGTCTCCCTTTCTGGTAGTCTCTGATGTCATCCAAATCATTTAATGAACTTTATCCTCATCCATTGTCTTCATCTAAAATAGGAAAACATGTTTTCCAAGCACGTTTTTTAAAAGCGTGTTCCGTAAACACATTTTAAGAGGATTATGTTTCGGTTGATTCATCTTAAACCACCATAAAAGCGTGAAACGCAAACACGTTTTCCGGAAAGCGTGTTTTGCAAACACATTTTCACGTAGTTTGGAGATAAAGTTAAAAACCGCGCGTTTTAATTAATAAAATTTTAAAAAAAAACGTAGATCGGTTAATGAGCAAATCTGCAAGCAATTTTTTAAAGATAAAATTTGCTAAAATTAGTCAAAAAATTAAAAATTTGCAAGCAATTTATTTTTTAACATAAGCAATTTTTTATTATTTATGTCTCTAGTAAATTTATGTTTTGATATTGGTCCAAATTTTTTTTATTAATCTAATTGTTCTTTTTTTTATTACTCTAATTTTTCTTATCAAGATGAATTAGCAAGCAAAAATAAAACAGTTGTACTCTAATTTTTCACCTCTTCTGAACTTTTTGAATTTTAGCTACGAAATTTTTACTTTTGTCGATAGAATTGAAAAAATAAAAAACGTTGAACCAAAATTTAAAAATGCAATAGTAAGCCCAAATTCGAAAGGTTATCCTCAGTAAATTTTGAGCTTATTTCACCCTAATGGATTATTACTCAAAGAATCTTTGTGTTTTTCTTTTTTATGATGGGTGATTAAGCTTAGACATGTGTACTTTTGGGGCATTAAATATAAGTTAAATGGTTGATTTCTTCTAATTTTCACACCCGAGTTCAAATCTTAGCTCCGCCGTGGTTTAGGTACGCTAGAAAGCCAGGCTATGAGAGCTGTACGTTGTATAAGCTAAAAAAATCCATGCTCAACTCTTTTTTGGTTGCTGAATAGTTTTATGGAAACTGGGAGAGAGCTCAGAGAGAGATGGAAGAAGTACGCACGGGGAAAGATGAGAAAATCACCACCGAGAGCGAATTCGGGTACGGCTTGAGTTTTCCGAGACTCCGTGTGTGAGCAGAGAAGCTTGTGTTGCTTGAGTAATTTTCTGCACAGAGACAACAATATGGAAACATCGGAGCTGAGTGGCTTTGCTGTTTTTTTTTTTTCTGTTTTTTGTAGATGATTATGTACGTGGCCTAATCGCGACCAAAAACACCGTCGAACAACAAAACGTATGGAACGCTTCAAAGCACATACAGAAATGAGGAAAAAAAGGGAAATGAAAAGGAGCGAAACGGGAGCGGGAGCGGAGGTTTCCCTTTTAATATAGGGTAGATGCTTTGAGTTGAACAGCTACTTCACATTATAAAACACTTCAATAGAAAGTCACATCTTCCTCAATGATAATTTGCTGCTTGCACTTAATATTAATGAGAACAAAAGTAAAAGAAACTACTATCCAAAACAAACCTACAATCCAAAACAAACCTGATATACAGCATAAATATGTGAATCAGCAAAATATAGGAATAAAGAAGCTTCCATATGATCATAAATTACTAATCTTTGCAAATCCCATGAACAACACTTGTAACAGAGCTTATTCCGACCCGTGACAACAATATCAAGGATGGTATGATCATTAATTACTAATCTTTACAAATCCCATAAACAACACTTGTCACGGAGCTGATTCCGACTCGTGACAACAATATCAAGGATGGTAGCACTATAATCTTTGGTTTTTTCATTGAGCATGCTCAGATCATGATATATATGTGAAAATGCTTCACAAGCTCGGTGCATGGCATCCATGCACCATCCACCTCATAATTAATGCGCATGCGGAGGACTCAGAAAAGATGCAAAGACAATTGTATTTCTATCCTCTTGGCAAAAATCAAGTTGTTTCCAAAATGCTTCGTAGACGAACAACGTTTGTCATGCTTTATCAGTCTCCATGCAAGGAACACTGTAGTTCTTCCGTCGGTGAGGTGATGTCAATTGTACCTGCAAATTATACCCAACCTTACCACCAAAAAGAAGACCAATGATATAGTATTTAAGAAGTTAGCTGGGTCCAGGGTTTTAAATAAAGGCTGTTACGTATTGTATCGCATTGGCCGTCACGTAACAAGATTTCGGACCTCCAATGCCATTATTTACTAACATATTGAGCGACGCGGACCGATACGGTCCAATATCGGCCTATTATATAGCCATATCAGCGATACCATTACATTTTCCGATACCGCAATATAAAACCTTAGATGGGTCCAACACCTGCTACACTGACTTAAAAATCACTTACTCCCACCGTTCCAAAATTTTGGTCCATTTTTCCTTTTTTACATGTCCCAAAATCTTTGTCCACTTTCCTTTTTTGAATGTCCCAAATTGAGTCATTCGTATTTCGCCCTTCATCTCCACATTCAAATTCAAACACAAATATGGAGGGAAAATGTATTTAGTCTAAAAAAGTTACCATTGCAATTCAAATGGGAGGGTAAATTTGGAAGTTCATATATTTTGAAGAGTAATGACTGTGTCTCCCTAAAATGTTGGATTCCCAAAAAGGGACTAAAATTTTGGGACGGGGGAAGTACAATAACTCAACAGTCAACAGATGGTGGAGAATTAAGCTTGAACATGGACAGGTGAAAAGTAAGGTAAATAAATATTGCTATTAAACTGATTCTACCCTGAGCCAAAAACTAACAGTTCCGGCATGCTATGTACTGTTTGTCACCATAATTTGAAGGTGTTTTGGGATTCAAGTAGCATGGCACAACAATGGTTGCCAAATTGCCTAAATAAGCTCAACCTAAAGACAGAAGCCAAGTGGCTGAAAAGATGATTTGTTCAAGTTGAAACCAAGACAACAAAACCAAATAAGTTCTAACATTGAATCATTCTGCTCATGAGACTAGCCATTGTTATCACACATATTGGCTTATCAACAAAGCTCAAGTGCGATCGAGCCCCAGCTTAGTTCTACTTGACTTAAGCCCTAAATCAAACTGATCCTAACTCAAAGATTACATAGTTTGAGAGAAAAGAGTGACAACTATTAAAGAGTTTTGTCCAAGTATTTCCAGAATCATACGTACATAACTATTTCTATCCTATTGTCATGGTGCTCCATTGTGTCGTATCATGTCAGTGACCCATGTTCGTGAGTGCTTGACTCGAATGCATAGCACTAAGAGTTTGTGTACTTATTTGTCATAATTCACAAATTCAAATGTTACCCACCAAAAAAAGGAAAGATAGGCAGTCAAGAGTCTTTGTATTCAGATGCCGTAAGAGGGTTTTATTGTGGAAAGGTGATGCAGATGTATCCCACGTATCCCATTGGAGCTAATATCCTGTGAAGGACGTGTAGCGAAAAGCCGATTCTTGGAGAATCATGACTTCAGGGAAATAAAGAGCTAAGAATTTGTTTCCTATTGAACCATGGGAAACTTTCGTGCCTGTGCCTCATTGTCAGAGCACATTGTGCTCCCTTTCTTTCAGAGAAGAGTGCAAAGCCATACAGCAGAACGATATAATAATCTTGGAAAAGATTCCATATTAAGAAATAGTAGCAATAGAAGGCAGAGTAGAGACAAATAATCTTTAAGTTCAATAACCATTACTGGGGCTTCCAAAGTACATTCCTTTTTTAAGTCTGAAAACATAAATCCAAGTTCAATGTAGAGAATAGGAAAACAAACGCAATTTTGATGTATTACTTTTCTTCCCACGTAGCTATCGACTCCTGTCTCTATTCAGTATAAAACCCATGTTTGTAATCCACTGTTAAATGTGATCGAATAATTCAACTCCACAAAATCCAATATACCATCATACTTAACGAGAACTATTATTCAGGTTAAGAGAGCTTACTGCTCAAGACATTGTACAGATCCAGAGCTTCCACCGTCTTTTACATAATTATTATGACAAGTCAATCATATTTCTCCTATAAAAAAAGAACACATAAGACAAGCTTTCCATACAAAACCAAAACTAGATTAGCTGATCGTGACCAACTAAAAAAAAAAAACATTTGAGTATCAGACGAAATGAGAGAAAACAATCCATCTTTTCTTAACACTCAAGGTCCTTGGGAAAATGCACTCCTCCATCATAGTTCAATACTATACCCATTGGAAATTTTGACATAATCTAGAAAAAGACTGCTAGAAGAAACGGATAAACAGTACCTCAGACACGATTTATTCACCAATAATCACGGCAAGAACACAATCCATCTTTGAAATGGTGAAACCTCTTAGCATCTCGTATGATAAATTCCCTTCCAACTATCTTCGAGATGATCTTCAACGCACTATGGCAGTCACCACAAACACGAAGGTTCTTGATTATGCGAATTTGTGCACGAGCCGGGCTACTCATGAGACCAAAAGCAACAGCAAGCCTCTCGCTGTGAGCAAGAAGAGCTTCCTCTTTCCCTTCTTGATCTATGTCATGGAGCACAAATCTAGTCTCTGGCACATAACCAGCTTCTTTCATCTGTTCCTTCATACCCCTAAGCTGTGCATAGATCTTATCCGCCTCCGGGTGAGATTTATCTCCTGCCCTATACTCGTGGACCCTACTCCTGGCTGCTAGAAGACTGTCAGCTGCCAATTTCTTCTTCTCCTTGTCTTTTGCGATATCTGAAGCTTTCACTGGTATGAGACCTGCTTTTGATTTATCATCCAAGCGAGTGGGGTCCACAAGCTCCAACAGCTCAGCACAACGATCCCCAAGCTCCATGTGGCCGTGAACTCTACTTGCATTCATCAACGTCTCCCAAACTTCTGCATTCGCTTCCACTGGCATTTTTTCAATAAACTCCAATGCTTCATCCAAATACCCTACACTTCCCAACATGTCCACCACACTAACATAATGCACCATGGATGGTGAAATTTCATAATCCTTGCTCATTGATTCAAAGTGCAGCATTCCTTCAACTATGTCCCCTGTGACGCCGCAAGCAGAGAAGACTCCAATAAACATAGGCCCGTCAGGTTTCAATCCTGATTTCTTGAATTTAGCAAACATTTCAATCGCCTCCTCTCCATTACCATTCTTGGCAAGCCAAGTTATCATAGTGTCCCAAGAAGTCAGATTATGCTGCTGCATTTTATCAAACACAATAAATGCATCCTCCATGGAACCACATTGTCCATACATCTCTAAAATCTTGTTATAAGTGCTGACTTCTGGAATGGAAACAGATCTCATCAAGTGATCGTGAATGTATTTCGCTTCCTCCAGAGCTTTAGCATCCCCGCACGCCTTCATCAACATCAGGTACCTAGGCAAATCAACCCGGATTTGCTGCTTCTCTAATAATCCCAACACTTCCACAACTTCCTTCAGTTTGCCCTGCTTGCAAAAACCATCCAACTTCTCTATAGTGCCATTGCGTTGGCTTCTTTCCACACCTTCAACCGATTCTCCTTGAGCTTCAGAATTGCCTGATACTTGAGAATCCATCGGTCCATACTGTATCTCATCTGATTTCTTCCCGTAATTTCCACCATTACTATTGTAACTTCCACTTGGGTTCTGCCAATTCCCCCCAACATTTTGCATCACAGGCTCATTCCGAGTTGCAGCACTGTCTCCATGGTACGCACCGCCACTTTGCTGGTACATTATGCCGCTGCCCTCATAATTGGTACCCATGCCATGTTGATATGAGCTGGTGCTTTCCGGGCGAAAGTTACCAGGGTTTTGTTGGGCCATTTCCCTGTTTCCCCCATAAATGTTATACGGGTTTTGCTGTGACACTCTAGTGTTAACTGAATAACTATCATTCACACTTGGATTTTGTGGATACATTTGATCCTTGCTCCCATAATAGTTCCCTTGATGATGCTGAGACATTGCCGCGCTTCCTGAGTAATAGGCATCAGGGCTTTGCTGGGTCATTCTAGTGTTTCCCACAGAATAGTTATTCGGGTAATGATCACTTGCACCTTGCTTAAATCCACCATCACTTCCTCCATAATTTTCATCAACACCGCCCGTATACCCTAATGCATGCCGTTCAGAAAATCCAATTCGGTTTTGCTGGACTACCGATTGTCCTTCTCTAAACCCATCTTTCCCCATCGGATTTAGCTGCATTTCTCCATAAGACCCGGAAATATTACTCCCGTTTTGCATAATTGGGTTCCGGATATAATCATTATTGTTACTGTCTCGGCAATCACCACCGGGAAAGTTCCCATTTTGACCCAGTGGTTTATGACGAAAATCAAACCCGGGCTCTTGCTGAGGACTTACTGTGTTTCCCCTAACAAAACCGTCTGGGTTATTATAAACTGGGTTCCTCGGGTAGTCATTACAATTGCTTCCTCTGAAAGTATCAACTGGTTTTTGCTGAAAATCAACTCTAGGGTTTTGCTGAACACCTACTGCGTTTCCCCTGTAAAACCCATGTGCGTTTTCCTCAAACTTTCCTGTATTTCCTCTATACCTCGATTCTTGACCATAACCAACACATTTATCTTGAAGCCCTACGTGGTTTTGGTTTCCACTATAAAACCCATTCGGGTTTTGTTCGTGGCCTATGCAGTTTTCTCCATTTAACCCATCCGGATTTTGAAAATCTGATCTTTCAGCGGCAGTGCTGTGGTTTCTCACGAAACTAATCCATTTGAAAGAATACAAAGAATTGGGTGGTTTACGTACCTTAGAAAAAGCTAGAAGGGAGTTGATCGTGAGAAGTGTAGCTCTCCTTCTGTACATTAGTGAGTCGAATTCGTCCTGATTAACTCAGACGAGTTTGAGAAGAGATACAGATACAAGAAACCGAACTGAAAGAACAACCAGCCCCAAACCCTTTCCTTCTTTTTGTGTTGAAAGAGGAACTGATAAACCCTCAACTCTCAAGACAGAAAGCTTCATTGCGTTTTTTTGGAGGGGAGCAGACCCGAATCCTTGGATGGGCCTGGATCCATCGGTCCGGCCGGGATTGTGCTGGGTCGGTATCGGGTCAAATGGTCCGAACCGGCATCGCATGGTGACGGCACATACTCAAATACACATTGAGGGGGTGTTCTACTAAGATATTTTTTTGGCTTTTTGCGATTTTTTATGTAATGTATAGTGAGAGAATAACTGCCTCAATTTTCGTAATAAGTTGGCATTTTGGCTCTTTTAAGTTAGTAAAATGGGGCCTAGGTCGAACATTTTTATGGGAAAAAACAGTCTTGAAAGTACAATATAACTTTAAAGATATTTTTCGTTTTATTAGTATTTTTTATTCCAAGTACACTAAATGAAAAATATACACATAATGTGTTACGCGGGCCGGAGTGGGTTTCAATTGGTAATCCCGAGTCCATCCCGTCTACTATTATACAAGCTTACAAACTTAACATAACCCAATTCCGTGGACCTAAATACAACCACAAACCCTTATAAAGACAGGTTTGGCAAGTTAATAGGTCGGTATATATGTATCCTAACTTATTTAAAGGTTTTATTATTATTATTATTTATTTCAAGTACACTGAATGAAAAATATACACATAATGTATTACACGGGTTGGAATGGGTTTCAATTGGTAATCCCAGGTCTATCCCATCTATTAAGCAGGCCGACAAACTTAACATAACCCAATTCCATGGACCTAAATACCAATCACAAACCCTTATAAAGGCTGGTTGGGCAAGTTAATAGATCAGTATGTATCCTAACTTATAGGTGGGGCTGCCTATAGGTGGTTTCACAATTTTAGCCAATATGCCAAGATGGCCTTTAATCAGGGTGTTTCCAAAACAAACAAAAAAACGCCACAATTTGCTTTTAGTTATGTCTTTATTCAAATTCTTTTCATTTTTGTTAATTTTGCGCCAAATTTTTATGAATTATTGATTCATATTGGTGATAGGAATCAAAAAATTATAAAACTATGATAGAAACCCATTTTTTATCCCAGAAGTTAGGGGTGAAAAAATAACCAACACACCCCCAATCGATTGAAATCGACCGGTTTTTTTTTTATATTTTCGGTCCTGGAATATAGAAAAACAATTTACTTTGGTGTAGGACTAAACCAAAAAAAAAATTTAAAATACCCGTGTAACACACAAATTCGAGCCCTGCAATAAAGAACAAAAAGGATACACAAAATAATAATTTTATTGATTTGAATAGAATAACGGGTACAGTTCTCTATTAAATGTTCTTTACAATAAAAGAACAAAATATCCTCTGATTCGATCTCCGGAGTTGAAGATGCAACCTAACGGCTATAAAAGCTTGTTGTAGATTGAACCGGTTGGTAGTTCTTTCAAATCTTCTAGTTGAAAAGCTTGAAGAACGAATCTTGATCGAGGGCTTGAGTAGTTTTATCTCGAACAAACGATGAAATTGGTGCGTGATCTTCGCTAGTTGATCCATGGACCGCTGTTTGTTGTAGATCAACCGACACATAGTTTGAGTGCTTGTTGATTCTCCACAAGAACTTGAGGGGGATTTGAGGAGAACTTGAAGGGCCTTGAGAAATGCTGGAGAGCACTCTTGAATTTCCTTGGCTGAAGCTCTCTTTGCTGAAGATGTCTTTTCTTATTAATGGGAGCCTCTATTTGTAGGCTCAAGGGGAGGGGTCACTAATTTGGAAAGTCTCCTTTGATTGATTGTATTTCTAAATAAGATTAATTAGGCCCCCCCTCCCCCCTATGGTAGTGAATTAAGTCAATATATACAAATATATAAAAATATAAATATAAATATATATACGTATATACTCTTTGATTGATTTTCTTTCCATAAGAGTAAATTGGACTCTCACTATGGAAATAAATCAGGATATACATATATATAAATGTATAGTCTTTAATTGATTTTATTTCCATAAGAGTAATTTGACATCTCTTTATGGGAATAAATCAATGTCAAGATATATGTAAATATGTAAATATTTATACAAATATATTATGTATATAAATACACATATTTAATATATATATATATATTCTTTTGGCCCCGGGATAAGTTGGTTGGGCTTGCCTTCATTGGTTGGCCCAATTTCATGGTCCGTTTGACCGATTGAGTAGGTCCATCTTCTTTTAGTCTAGCCCACATCTTTTGAACCCATAATTTTCCGAGCCCAATAATTATTTGCAGGCTTTTTTGACTAATTTAGACTTTAATTAATTAAGATAATTTATTATCTCAATTAATCGAATGACGATCAAGCCATGACGAAATTTTAGTGTTTACAACCTGATATTTTTAATACTATTTTTAAATTTTTTTATTTTTTATCCTAGGACCAATCTGGTTCGTTGATCTCTAACTCTAAGTTATAGTAATAGAAAATTCTAAAAGTGGTGGGTTTGGCCCAAATTTTTTTTTAAGTTAGCCCAGTTAGGCCCATTTCGGTTCGACTAGACTGACCCCACCCCAACCGAACCAAAACCGATATAAAATCGGTTGGAATCGATCATGGAACGTCATGTCCCAAACCGATTCAGTCGTGGACTCCAAACCGAAGGACAAGCATGGGAACATGTGGGGTTTTATATGTAATATTTTATACTATTGACGGTAGAAAATCTAATACCAAAAAATACTTTGGGTTAAAGGTGTATTATTATGAAAAGGGGACACTATTGACAGCACAATCGATCGTTTTTAGCTCCTGTCGATCGATCTCTGATTTTCATCTCTCCCGATCCCTGTCTCTCTGCGTCTACGTACGTCTGCCTTCTTGATCGAGGCTTCTCTAGGTATCTGTTCTCTCTTTCTCTGTGCGTGTGTGTGTGTGGGCGCGCGACTTCATTTATGTAATTACGACCATAGATATAGGGCGTGTATATATATGCGACTCAGCACATATTTGATTACCTGATTAATCGATTCGTCTTAGATACAGGTTGATTAATCACTTTCATCAACATTAATTATGGCATACAGTGTTATGTTTTGTTTCATTTGAATAGTATTGATGCTCATCCGCTATGCTAAAACTGAACATATTTTTATCAGTTTTAGACTTTTGGTGGTTTGCATACACATGGGGCTCGTCTTGGCCTAAGTCACATAATGCATGTTTGTAAGCGTAATGCCTGTGCGTAAGCATAATGGCGTGCGTAAGAAGAAGCCTAAGCGTAAAAACATCTTTCAAAACCATTCCTTACTATTGAAATCTGGGAGATCGAGGATTAAGAGCCCGAGTGGAGAGCCATACTGAAGGATTGTGTAACTAAGGTCGTGGTTCATCTACTAACAGGGATGGGTGGTCAATAGGCCTTCAATTGCTGAAAATAACCCATCCATTTTAAACTGGTGGTGTTGGTTGGTTGGTTGAATTGGGTAAATTTGGGACAATTGAGGAAGCATTCCTTCGTAAAACAAGTCAGAAGTGACTTTGTCGAATGGGGCCAGGTCGCAATTGATCCGCAAAAGAAGACTGAACTTGTTAAACCCATTTATTTTCTTAATTTTTGTTGCACCTTCTTATATTGCATGAACAACATGCGATTGGGACATAAGAACATTGCTACCAAATGCTATCGGCAAAAACATGAGAGATGAGTGGTCCTCTCTCTTCCCTTGTGTCTACTCATCATTGTGATAGGATGTTTTGGCAAGTTTAGAATTTTCCAACGAAATGCCTAAATCGGTGTATCTCTCTAACAAGAAGAATAGCCATATTTTATTCACGGACCTCGGTATGTTTCCACATTAGAAAGGATTTGCTATCTGTGAGAAGGAATGATGTCTTAATAATTTTCTTTCGTTATATTAAAGCTAAGAATATCGATCAATGTTACTAAATTTTCCTTGTCTAGTGAAGAATATGTTTCAAAGTGGTACTCATTTTTTGAATGAATTGTTAACTTACATTTAATGCAGCTACCGGGGTTTGACTTATCTCAATGTATAGATGGTGAAGTTATTATTTTGTGTTCTGTCTGCAACTTCTGGTGGCATTGCGTCTAGTTGATGAAGAGTCTATATCGAGCTGGGAAAAGTTGGAAAAATATTGAAAAACTGTAATATGTTTCAACTTACACTGTTTCGCGTTCCGAGATGTACAGTGTATGCTACTACCATGTGTTTTTTTACCTTTCCCATTTTCATAGATCGTAGTGGTTTACATGGCATGTGTTGTTTAAACATGCTTTTGAAGACATGCACAACTTTATACTTAGTTCATAAGATTGAAGTGAAGCGACGCTAGTCTTGCCATTATAATTTTTTGTATTACCCTATATTCTGTTTCGCGTTAATCACACCACATGTCATGCAATTGGATTGCGTTGGATGAAGAGGCCTTATATATGGTCTTTCACTTTTTCTTTATGTTTTGTTTATCAATTTTGATTGATTTTGAAGATCATAAAACTCTGGGAAAAGCTGTGCCTGAACATTTTACTTAATGGAGATCAGCGTGGACGACGTGGAGTCGTGGACCTTTATAGTCGATGATATCATTTAGGTCAAATTGACTGATGTTTCTTAAACTGGATTGATCAATTGGACTGTGCAAATCGTGCTATTCTTTTTTAAAGGAACACAAAGTTGGATCCATGTTGAGGTGAAAGTGTGGGGAACAAGTGCAATTTAGCCTAACTTCTTATAACAATACCTCGTATTCTCTGTCTAGATCGAGATGGCCATGGAAGGAGGGGGAGGCGGAACATTATCGGAGCTTTACCAGCGCTCAAAGAGATTGCTGCTGACGACCAGGGACAGTCTCGAGAGGCTTGAACGACTTGAGTTCTCATCGTCGAATAGCAGCGTGGACTCACCGGAGCTCTCCTTCTCTGTCAAGCGTGACATTGGTCAGATCCAATCACTATGCGTTGAGATGGATCGCCTCTGGCGATCTTTCGCTGCCAAATCCCAGCGAGATCTCTGGAAAAGGTTCAAACTCTACTCTGTCTGTAGTAATCAATATATGTCATGACGCTCCTGCTTGATTGAAACTAAACATCAATTGTTACTCTGAAATTAGTCTTGGTTACTGTTTATCTCTTCTTGGTTTTAAACCCCCGTTGTTGTGTTTATGCCATGTAAGCCTTTTGGTATGTGCGTAAGTTAGCTATGAATTCATTTTTAGGTCTTTCATTCACATTGATCATTTTGTTTTTTGTTCTGTGAAGTTATTTGTCGAAAATTCAAATTCCTTATTAGGGTGTTTGTTGGGTTCTGTCAAGTTATTTGTTGATATCTGAGGGGTTACATGAAGGAGTCCTGATGACTTCAATATAAGTCCTCTTTTAGAATTTAAAGGTTAGAACTTAGAAGCGTCCACCACATCAATCACTCACTTGAGCACACATCATATTCTAATAGTATCACAGTTTGCGTGAGGAGAAAATAATGTAAAAGATAAACAATAATGATGATAACATGCATAAATATGTGTCTATGGTAACTTTGTATTCCTATTTAGAGTACTATTTTAGAAACTAAGAGCATCTCCTGCCCTTTTACTCAAATCTCCACGCAAACTCAAACTTGATTGAAAACTCCTGTAAAACTCACTCCATGTCATGACTCAAACTTAAAACCTATAGCGAATTGAGTTTTACTCAATTTGATGGTCATTTTGTGTCTTCCGATTTCCCAAGATTAAATATACAATTAGATTGAATTTTCCTCAGTGTGCCAAGGTCAGTAAAGGCTAGAGATGGTCTAAAATGATTACAACCTTTTCTTATTCTCATGACTTGTCGTGTTATATTCTTCCTGTGGTTTGTTTCAGGTACCAAAGTGTCAATGCGTTATGTCTGAATATCATTTCCCTTTTTGTATGCTTTCTGTTGATTTGATTTGTAATACTCTTGTATGTCTTCTTCTACATTTTATAAGATGTTAGTAGTTTTTCGTGGGGTGCTATTTGGAAGTGGGTGGATTTTGATACATAGTTACTAGTTACTACTGCTTGACTTATTCATACATGGTATTATTTGTTCGGACTATCTTAGTATCTCATACAAATTTGGGTAGGTTCCACTATGGTAGTATAGATCTGCTTGACTTATTCATTCATACATGGTATTATTTGTTCGGACTATCTTAGTATCTCATACAAATTTGGGTAGGTTCCACTATGGTAGTATAGATCCTATTAAAACCTTTTACGAAATGGATTATGATGGAAAGTTAGCTTCACAAAGACTGATATGGGCAGATACAACATACAAGTCTATTACTAGTCTTTGACAGGTGAAGGTGATCCTCTAAAAGTACCAATGTGCATAACACATTAGTCTAGAATCTAGATGTATAGAGAGAGGAATGGAAAAAGAGAAGGAAAAGAAAAGTTTGAGGACCTAAAGATTGTAGTAGCCTCACATCCAAGTGATAGAACAATGAACTGTAGGACTATAAGACAAGAGTGCCTCCTTTAAAAAAAGAAGAGAAGTGAAAGAAAAGTTGACGACCTAAAGACCATAGTAGCCTGTCATCAAAATGATAGAACAATGATCCATGAGACAAGAGTGACTCCTATAGGAGATTGGTATTATTGGATAATAGCTCAGTAAATATGATCCTACCATCCTAACGGACCCATGACCCCAAATCGATTCGTGTTGTAGCATTTGAAAACAAGGGAAAGCTGCATACATGATCCCACTATTGCAGAAAGGATTTTCCTGAAGGGAGAAACTACTCTCCTAATCTTTTCCACCTTTCTCCCAAATAGATAATATTACTATGCTGATCCTTATCTCCTTCCTCGTATTTAAAAGGATAACCATTTACTCTTTCTTGGACTGCCTATTCCTTCACCTCACCTTTGTATGATTAGAACTCGCAAATCATTCGCATGCCTCTCTAACCAGTAACCACTCTCAGAAGCACAACCAGGTGCATTACAGTGATGAATGGAACCTCGTGAACTGAATGAATTCAATCATGGCAAGAAATGTAAGGTATGAAACTGAAAGAAACTGAAAGCATGAAACTAGCTATGCTTTTTGCTCCTTGAAATGTAAGGTATGATACTGGTTGTGATTTGTGATTGCAGCAAATATTTCTTTTCAAAACAATTATATTGTTTCACTTACAGTGCTAGGCTTGGGAAAGAAACTCAGTAGAATGACTTTCAACTGGTGAATAAACATTAGTTAATTTCTTATGACATTATTATTTTAGTTGTTGAAATGGAATTTTTTTTAGGAAACCTCCGACTTTTATTATTGGTCTCACAATCTGATGAACTTGTCTGGTATACTTAAATCTTTTTATTTTGTTGACCTAGGAAAGTTGAACAAGTAGCTGAAGAGGCTGGCTCACTTAAAGAAAGTCTTGATATGTACTTCTCCCGAAATCAGAGACGGGCACAAGAAGCTAGAGAGAGGGCAGAACTGCTTGGAAGAGCTGTAAGTGTCTTCATCCCTTCGGAATAGTTTCTGTTGGTCTACTACATAATGCATACCATTGCCTTCACTACTTGATTGGATTACTTTATGCTTCAGAATGGGGAATCCTCTCATGTATTGAGAATTTTTGATGAGGAAGCACAAGCAATGCAGTCTGCCCGTAACTCGTCTAGAATGCTGGAAGAATCTTACGCAACTGGAGTGGCCATTCTTGCTCAATATGCTGGTCAAAGGGATCGTCTGAAGGTATCTGTGCTGAGGCAATTGTTGTACATGGCTGCATGCAAGCACATTTAGATGCACACTTGTGCACATGTATTGATAACCCTTTACGTGTGGAGTTGAGTGCATGAAGATCAATACCACAGGATCTTTATTTCTGGTCAATTAGTGGTGAATCTGCTGATAAACCTGTGTTACGGAAAGTATGGTTGTTCTGGTACGTGGAAGGCAAACTAGAACATGGATGTAGGTGTAGACTCGTGTAGAGTACATCATTAGAATCCAAAGCACTTCTTAATTTCTCTCACAAATTTGATAGTAGATTATATATCCCATTTTTTCATATAGTCATGTACTAAAAACATTTTTACTGTCACTGTAGTCTATGACTCATGTTTTGCACTAATTCTGTCGAAATTCAAACTTTCATTAGATTTCAGGTCAGTGTGTTTCTTTTTGTTCACTTCCTTAAGTTGGGGTCATGTTAAATCATTTAACTTACTGCGTTGCAATACTATAATCTGACTATTGCTCCGTTCCAGCTTGCAATATGTTTTGTCGCATTTGGATTGGGAAAGAATAAAGCCACCCTTTTTCTTTATTTCTAGCAATCATTATGCTATTAACGTTATATAAATACCTTAATAGGAGGGTGTGGATGCTGACTGTAAGGTTTGTGGGAGTGGGCCCTTCTAAGAAGATGGTAGGCAGTAGGCACTGAGTTGGCATATGACTTCCACTTTCTCCCGGGCACAAAAAGCAAAAAATGGCAGAGGACAAACCAATCTATTGTTTCACATGATTTTCCTGCATTGAGCCAGAGACCTTTTACTAACCATGGGGACCAACTCATTCGTATACAACATCCAAGGAGGAGCACATGTGTCGTGGCTCAACTACCGATTGGGATGGGCGGTCAGTATCCGTTAGGTTGCTACAATAACCCTACACATTTGATGAACTTGTGGAGTTGGGTCGGTTGAATACCATTCATTTTATATACAGGTTTATTGTTTACACCTTTCTTTTCTGCATGGGGCTAGAGAGAGCTTTTAGAAGAGGACTGAACCATGGGGACCAGCTCACTTGTGTGCAACATCCAAGGACTCATGCACATGTGGCTGGTCGTGGCTCAACTATGGGTGAACAGCTTCTGGTGGCATTGGTTCTAGTTGTTAAGATCGGTCACTTGAAAAGCTGCTGATGAAGACTTTGAATAAAGATGGGAAAGGGTCGCAAAAATGTTGACATACCCTCAACACATCATTTAGTTGTTGTAGCCTGGGTAGGTTTGACGTTAGATGTTGTAGTCCGCAAGGATATGAGTACTCTAAATCTCGGTGAACATGTAGCCCTTGATAGAGCGCAATGGACAAAAAAGATTCATGTAGCTGACCCCAATTGATTGAGACATAATGCTCGGTTTGGTTTGGTTATCCTGGATAGGTTTTCACATACCTTTTTGTGTATGTTATCTGTCCTTGTTATTATTTTTGTTGGACGCACATTGTTGGCGAAGCTTGCTGTTTCACTTTTGAGTTCCAATTGTTAAGTCATTAGTTTGTTGATGAGGGCTAATGAGTTTGTCAGTTATTGGCTTTTGTTGCATTACTATCTTGGTCGATTGTTTTAGTGTGCCTAATGTGGGTATCTAGAAGTCCTACCACAAGATTTTGTCGGAGGAACTTTCATCCTCTAGTAAGGGAGGTCGCTACGGCGCGTGGCATCCGCTTCAGCTCGTTCATCCATGGAACCTCCAAGGATCACTCTCCGTTAGGTCTTGCCTAACTCCTGAACATTAGTAGCTCCGTGAGCTTATAGTACCTCGTTTGGGACCATAGGAGCCAAGTGGCATGGACGCTAAAGCAACGGGGATTGCCATAGCTCATCCTTCACAAGGATAGCTCCATCTTGATCGGTCAGAGAGAGGATCACAAGCACCTGCTGATACCTAGTAGCTCACATCATACCTACCACTTGTCCTACTATACGGGCCTCTTCATATCATCTTAACTGTCTCACCGTTCCGTGTTACAGAACTCAAGTTCCAATCACAAGACTCGAAGAGAAACCTTGTCAACCTCCATTCTGCTCGACCAATGAGAATTGAGAAGGAAGGTAACCCAGCTGGCCTCTCCTTCCTCCAAGGATAAGGCTCCTATAAAAAGATGGATTGGAGCATTACAGAAGACAAGAATTCAGTACACGTTGAAGGTTCACTCAGCACGCCATTTCTTGTGGTCTCAAGCCATTTCAGTGCCTTCCATATTCCCGATAGGCTGTACGCTTTCACATCTAACATCCGTGCTTAAATAATGTTCAGATGTTGCTTGGAATAGGTTTTCTATGGTGAATTGGCATTTGTCATTATTTTTGCAGCTTTATATAAATTACATTCAAATGAAATAACTGAAAGTAGGCATTTGCTGTCATATCCGTACTATATTTGTATCCTGCTGTGCTTCTATTATGTTTTTTTTTAATATGATTCCATGTCCGTATCCAATTCGGTGTCTTTGGCCGTCCATAAATTTCTTTTCCTAGTTAACATTGCTGATTCTGTGCATGAAAGTAGTCTGCCTTCAGTCAGGGTTTACCTGGGTAGAACCAAAATTGTCACAAGTGCAATCAGTGTAGAACTATTGTTTAATGGCCATTATAAGCACTTACTGATATGACTAACGTCTGCAGAGAGCTCAACGGAAGGCACTGGATGTACTTAACACGGTTGGGACATCAAATTTTGTGTTAAGACTCATCGAGAGGAGGCATCGTGTTGATAGATGGATTAAATATGCCGGTATGATTTTGACAATTATCATTCTAATCGCCTTTTGGAGGTGGAAGTGAAGATGGTGGCCTGGCGTCGGTGGCACACAACTTTCTTCTTTTCTTTATATGTTTTACTTTGTATTTGCCTGCCCTTTTGGAAAACTATTTGCATTGTGAGAGAAGCCTATGAACAAAACGACGGATTAGTGGCGGCGTATCTTTAAGGCATTGTTAAGAATGTAACTGGAAATAGTAGCGAATATGAAATAGAAATTTTATTGAAAAGAGTTCCAAAAGAAAAGCATGATTTGTGACTACAATCTACATGTGCTATGTTCATATTTCATTCGCAGTAGATTATATTTATCTTCTGTTTTTTTTTTCTATCCCGAATACCACGTCTCCTAATTCAGATCGAAGAGATCTTTTGGATTTTGAATCTTTGATTACAAAGAAAACAAGATAGCAAATCCCTATGGCAAAATATTCGACGCTTCCTGGAATGATGTGCTCTGTACAGATCTCTTAAGGAGCAATACGGTAATCCTATATGGGTTTTGTTGGTTCTAAATGCAAAATCAAGGTGAAAAAATGCAACTGTAGGCAGTTCAGGTAGAGGAAGGTTAATGAATGGATTTGTTTCTGAACACTTCCAGCGGCAAGCGAGCGCTAGCCCAGTTAGTAAGGGTAGCCAACCACTGATACATTCCTGAGGTTAAAAAAAAAAAAACCACTTCCAGGGAGTACAATTTCTTCTGGTTTCTGTTTATGAAAACGAACTTTAGGTGGAAGTATGAGTTCTAATAGAATGTCTTGCTGCGTTTATAATGCAAGTATATTTTCCTTTCTAATGACAATAGTTGCACTGTTGACTGTTGGGGATGGAGATGAAATTTAGACCGTCACCTCTCTCTCTCTCTCTCTCTCTCTCTCTCTCTCTGTGTGTGTGTGTGCGCGCGCGCGCATGCACACCAATCATCTCAACAGCTAGTTCTCCTCTCCCTTAGTCCTGTTATTAGTGGCGAACGTAGAATTTGAGTCAAGCTGGGCCAAATCATGTGTATTTTCATATTCATAGGGAAAAATATTTTATAAGTATTTATCACTACTTGCGAGGTCCGAAGAAGAGACATTATTGTGTGCATGTTCGTAGTCATCATTTAATTTTATAAAAAGCAACCTAAAAAATAACTGATAACTTGAAATTTTAGGAGTTTTTACCCCACAAGTAGAAATTTTAAGAATTTTTTTCCGCTTAAGGGACTTGCAGGGGTCAATCTCATAGAATTTTTCTTAATTAACTTGAAAACTTATATAATACGTAGGGATACTTGGAGTTGTGCAGGTGATGGGTCCCCCCTTACCACCCCTGCTTGTTATCTTCTTGAACACAGCAAAACGCCATCAGAAAATCCCCTTCGAACGGTGAACTTCTCAAATCATTCTTGTTGAAATGTTGAAAAAGAATTGAGTCAATTTTTGCACCTCTACACAACTGCACCTCATCTGATACCCGATTTTGCCTCCCTACTAATAATTGCAACAGTGAAAACTTCACATTTCCAGTCAAGTTAGTTGACTCCTGTTCGAAAATTAACCGAATCTATACCCATCACGAGCTCATAATAAGCTTCAGCATCGATCAGTCATTCAAAACTGGACATAATAACTGTACGGATATTAACAAGCATTCAGAAAGAAGTGACAAAAAAATATCTCAGCATTTCTAATTAACAGGACTCGATCATAAGAGAAGAAGTGTAATGGGTGAGTTGTAGAAATGCAAAAGGACTTGTAACCAAATGGAAGAGAGGCCAAGTAAAATCAAAAGCTCTTCAAACATTTATGGTACATACGAAAAAGGAAAGTCTTGCGAAAAAAAGGGAAGTCAGGCGGGCTTCTCGTACGAATTTTGGTCTCTGAACTCTCCAATGGCATTCCTTATCATTTCACTCACATGAGGTTGTACAAACAGGTGAGTAGAATCCAAGGTGTGAATAATGAACTTCTGTGATGGGGGCAGTGAGTTGTCTAAGTTGATGATGAATTGTGCCATTGGTATGTCACTGCAACAAGGAATAGCATATTAAAATCAGCGACAGAGGCAAATGTTTGGAAGAAAAGAAAACAAGAGATGCCACCGGCTTTTCTATAAAACTTCCTCTGTAAATGGACAATGGGATTAACAGAGATTAATGCCTTCGATCCTCATGCCAACAACTATTGAATTTGAAACATATTTCGCAAATAGGGACATTGGATTAATGAGGATTTACCAATTTTTTTTCTCTAAAGCATGCCCTATTTATTCTCCACAAAAAGAAAGGATTCACTAGTATCGGAGAGATAGACGAAATAACGAAATATTAGAACTAAATAACAAAGGATTAGGTGAAAACTAGAAAGTTACCATGAAATGAGCAGTCCTTTGATAGCATTAACCATATTGCAGAAGCAACTTAGGAGCGTGACCTCCAACATGAACCGATAACAAGGGAAAAGAGCAAAAGGGAAAAAAACCATCAGTACTATCCATGATCAGGACATTGTAAAATAGAACAAAACGGAGCTAAACATTATGCCAGTATTGCATCGCCAGGGGCTTGTTTTACGTATATATAACCAACATTAAATATGCAACATGCGACCAAATTTATTTCCTTCTACATGGTACATAAAATATGATGCCATTGTATGACAAAACAACAAGACAACACCACCAGAACAATTTGTCTTTAGACTCTATCCTCATCTGTCCTATCTTTCTAATGTTGTGTTCATTAAATTGTGCAACTTCGTGACAGTTTTTTGTTAGCAAATGCACACATAAAGATGATAGTTTTACAGCACAAGTAACTTCTACGAAGGCTAACTCAACCCAAAGAACCAGAAGATTAAAAACTTCGAATTCACAGCCCTCAAGGTTCCTTGCCCTGCTTTCAGTTACGGACTTTTGGTTATCTTGCTTTCGATGGTAAATTAGGTTTTTTTACTTTTGTATGCTACATACAAAGCATGCTATAATTGTTAATCCGTCTGTCCAAAAAGATTGTCCAGTCCACAAACGAGAACTTAAAAATAATAATCTTTTATCCAAAAAGAAAACTTGCATAAATTGAAAGCACTTATTATATACTCTAACTTGCAAAAAATAAAAATAAAAAAAAATTTATAAACATTAAGTTGGAATAGGTAAAACAGAACAATGATTAGGTAACTAGGTCAGGGTATTCAGTCTACTTCTCAGTCTCAGACATGCTTACAAGTAACAAAAAATGATTTTTTTTTGTGTGCATTCGTAAAAAAAATCGACCAAAAAGGGGAGGAAAAAATTAGGGTTAAGCTGCAAACTGTAAACAAGAAGCCCAGAATCGAAAAAAATGAAAAAAAACACCACAGAGATCGAGAGAGTAAGGAAATCGACGAAGTACCTGCTTTGATCGGAGCAGAAATTGATCTTCGCTGCAGTCGAACGAGGGAGAGAGGCTGGCTCTGGTCGAAGAGAGAGGGGCGGCGGAAAAGAATGACGAAGAGAGAGGTCGATGGATTCTTTTCTCTCTCTAAGAAGGGCTAAAAACATTTTGATGGCATTTTTGTAAATATGGGCTCTTTATCCGGGATTACCGATCCCAGCCCTGTCTTAATCCACTGTGAAAACGTGAAATTGAACCACGTTTTCACGATAAATATAAGCCCTGCCAGTGCTGCCTCTCTCTCGTCATTATACTTCTGTGAAGCAGCTGCACCGTTTACCAGGTAAAATTCGAGTTAGGTTAAGGCCTCAGTATAATCTCTCTCTCTCTCTCTCTCTCTCTCTCTCTCTCTCTCTCTCTCTCTCTCTATATATATATATATATATATATATATATATATATATATATATTCTTTATAGATGTATATATTGATGTAATTTGTCCTCATTACCTACGCTGATCGTATTCTCACAAATAGCCGTATCAAATTGATTGGGTATTTTTGCTATTACTTCGTCATTTTGTTGTATTATGGCTGGTAAGTTGAGAATCTGAAATTTCTCCGTACGTATGTAAATGCTGTCAATGATCATGCTATGCATGTTTTTACTTAGGATTTCGCGAAAAGAACTTCTTAGGGTTTAGGGTCTGCATAAACCCAAAGTGGAGTCTGTTTTAGTTGAGAACAGGATAACCTTTGAGCAATCTGTTTTTCTGTGTCAATTGGTTGTGGAATATAAAGATAGTTAAGAGTTCAGTTTGATCGATGGTTGTGTTGAATGCGACTGTTTGCTATGAGATGCTTTTGCTAAAAATCTCAGATTAAGTGATTCTTGTGGAATGCGGAGACAACGTGATTTGTCACCTTTTTGATGGGGAAGTTACAAGTTTTTTTGTGGATGGGGCCGATAGGATATGAATTGTGTACCTATGTTTTGAAAAACCGAAATGGAAAAGGGATTGGGTGGATGGGTCACTTGTTCAGCCGCGGTTGATGTCATAAGTAGATCATAAATGATTTTTAAAATGTAAATATTTCCAAATTTTAAAAACCTGTAAATAGTACTGGAGTGCTAACAGCCTAACACTACTATACTGAAACATAGGAATGAATAAAAACGTGTTGGTGGCCCTAAATGCTTGGTTGCATGTTCATGTCTTTTTAGGTGAAAAAAGATGTACATTATCCCAACAAATTTAAGAAGAATAGTATAAATTAGTAAACAGCGTGGAGTGGAATGAATATTGGAGTGGTACCGCTGGTGTGGGACTACTCTATGGAATGTGTTATCCAGTTCTTGCCTTAGTAGGTGCTATTTTAAACCTTTTTTCCCACAATAAGTGTGTTGTTGGGGACCTTCAAGCCTGGACCGATTTGATTGAATCATCAACAGGTTGAATGGTTCGACTACTGTTTGAACGGTTAGGCCAGTTTCTAAGTGACACTAAACGGTTCTCGTTGGATGACTAGATTTGAACTCGGACTTGTCAGCGGTCTGACTAATTGATCCAAGCTTGTCCTATTCGATTAATATAACTCTATTGTTCATCTTTGTTGGCCTGTGACAATGCTTTAAATGCTTAAAGTAATGACTCGGATGTATGTGTTTCATTCAAACTATAATTCCAATAAGCAACAAGATATTTCGTACATAGATAACTAGAATAGACATAAACCTTACAAAAAGAGGATGGGTTAGGCCATAAGAACCACCCAAAACATATCAGACGCATATATCTGTTGTGTAATTTCCGTTGCACCAAAAAAAAAAAAAAAATCTATTGTGCATGGTCCACAATTTATTGTGCTAAAATATGATATATGTTTAGAGGTGTTGGAGGGTTATGACCATTGACCACTCATGTGTTCAAGGAGATGCAAAATTGAGTTGTGATTGGTGTATATTTCCTGTGAAAAAAGTACTCCTATTAACGGTTTTCAATGTGCACCAAAGGTCTATCTTTTGCCCAGGGCATTGGGTAGAGGCATGCTTTGAGAAGTTGCGGAGTTTTCTGTTCACATACTTTTGCTAAAAAGTTAAGGCGTGAAGTTCGAGCTTGCTAGATGTAGGGAGTGCATGTCTCGTCTAGAAACGATCAATGTTCTAAAAATTGCTTGGCGCTAGTCAGGTGGAAGAGAGTTGCTAGGCTGACTAGTTAGGGATTCATTGGAGCCTAGAGAATAGTCAGTTTTTCTTTTTTGTTTAAGAAAATATCTAGCCACCTCCCTCAAATTTGTGGTAAGAATTAAGAAATGACATCAGACTAGAAAGAAAAGAATAAAGACTATTAGTTTCTGATAGTCTGTAGCTGAATGTGTGCATGATGACGTGGGTTGTACTTCTTGATTTATTATCGTATTGTGCAGAGAAAATGAAAGTGAGTAAAGCGAAAATGGGAAAGGATGTTTCTTCAGAGGCTAATAGTCGTGTAGTCTGTCACAGAAGAAAGCACAAGAAATCTTCGAAGGGAAAAAGCAAAAGGAGGAAAATATATTACACGTCCACATCTGAATCAGATACTGCCTCAGATAGCGAGATGGAATCCGAATCTGAGACTGATTCTGATTCAGATACATCATCGTCGTCTGACTTAAGTTCTTCAAGTGATGATAAACGTAAGAAGAGGAAAAGATCTTCCAAGAGAGACAGGTATAGACGTGGAAAAAGGAGGGACAAACGGCACACGTCCACGTCTGAATCAGATACTGCCTCAGATAGCGAGATGGAATCCGAATCTGAGACTGATTCTGATTCAGATACATCATCGTCGTCTGACTTAAGTTCTTCAAGTGATGATAAACGTAAGAAGAGGAAAAGATCTTACAGGAGAGACAGGTATAGACGTGGAAAAAGGAGGGACAAACGGCACACGTCCACGTCTGAATCAGATACTGCCTCAGATAGCGGGATGGAATCCGAATCCGAATCTGAGACTGATTCTGATTCTGATTCTGATTCAGATACATCATCGTCGTCTGACTTAAGTTCTTCAAGTGATGATAAACGTAAGAAGAGGAAAAGATCTTCCAGGAGAGAAAGGTATAGAAGTGGAAAAAGGAGGGACAAACGGCATGGAAAAAAACGCAGGAGGCATGATAAGAGATCAAAGCGTCGATCAAAAAGGTGCTTTTTGGTTAATGATTTATGCAAAGTTTGCGTTGGCTAATCTTGATTTTTCCAGACAGACTCAGTATTTTACCAATTCTCCATATTTGTTCTAATTGTATTTAGATGATAATCTCTTGACTCCATGACCTACCTGGATGTGGAGATCCATATGCATTGACACTGGAGTAATTATTATTGCCTTTATTAACTTGTCCAGTTGTCCCATATTCGTTAATTATAACCTGCAAGAGTAATTATATGAGCTTGGGCGGCCTCTCCAGTAACTGCCAATTGGTTTTAAGTTGAATGTTCTAACACCCTTGTTATGTACTGCATTTTTTGTTAAATCATGTTCTGAAATTGAGTTTTTGTCTTTTCCATTGGTGCAACTAATTAACTAAATACCAATAATAATATTTCCGAAGTACCAAAAAAAAAAAAAAACACCAATTGGGACGTGAAAAATTTCTTCAATCTTGCTGGGGCATCGGCGCTGGGTTATTGCGTCATATTAAATATTCCTATTTCTTGATTCCATTTACTAAATTCTTAATGGGCATATTCTACCTATATTTCTATGCTTACTCTTGCATGCACTTGTGCATAAGGTTGAGGTTGCATCATGATGTTATATATTTGATAAGTTCTGAGGTTGAGTTTGCATTGCGATGTTATACCTAAGCCCTGGACTGAGGGAAAAACCTAATATTCCTCTATAACACTTTCTGCTTGGAGAAGCTAGCGGGGTGAAATAGTTGTGCTTATGCTACTATTTGTCTCATGTTTTTCTCAGATATGTTTTTCTTTTTCTTCGATTTTATTTATCTCTGTCTTTGGATAGATATATATTATTTTATATCTTGGTTGCTTATTTTATGCAAGAGTGGTGGAGGGACATCTTTTACTTTTAATCTTTTAAAGCCGTTTTAAGTTCCAGTTGATGTTTTTAGTCCTGCATTGCACTGAAGTTCTCCCTTTTGGCTAAATTTGTTAAAGGGCATATGATAGTCTTACTGATACTGATAGCGAGAGTAAGAGTGAAAGTAGCTCAGATGCTGATGCTGAGGGGCCACGGAAGAATATAACCCAGGCTCTGATAACTGGTATGCTTTTAATATCAGTCTGTTTGGTTTATCCTGAAACTATGTTTATTTGTGTTTGTAAAGGTATTGTCCTTGTATGATAGTCTTTATGCGTTGGTAGCAGACTACTTTTCATAAATATCTTCCATATTGACTGCAAGATTTTCTGGTTGGGATAGGGAGCTAACCTCCAGCTCTGTTAGTTGTATTTATATGCATATGCAAGAGCCCTGGAGTGCTGGATAATGAACTGATTGTCTTCATGCTTTTCACTTTGTGTCCTATATCACGTTTTATCATTTTTTCCTTATGTCATGTCCTTCTCTTACTTGTCTATTTTGTATTCTTATTTGGTCCATGCTGTGAGATTCTGGAAGCAGATTTCCCATGGTTAAAATGCTTGAGAATTTATGCAAGGTAATGACATTTTTTTTTGTGACAATTATTGCTTCAAATTCTGGTTTTTGCTTGTATTCGTTATTTTCATTTTTTGGTTCCATTATGTGCTAATTCTTATTACTCCGTCATCTTAAACTTGTTAGTCAGAACACCAATCTCCCTTTGTTCTTCGTGCAGTGCTTATAAAATGCCTCAAATGTTTCTGTTGTCCTCCTGCAGTTGAAAATCAGTCTCCTTTGGCCGTGGAGGGAGCTTCTATTCCTCGCAAAACTGGAGAGACAACTGACATGTTTGAAAGAGAAGAGGGTGAATTAAGCAAGGAAAATGGAGAGCGGTGGAGCAATGGAGTAGAACTGCAAACTAATGTAGTGGATGACCGACCAAGAAAATCTAGGTTTACTGTCCATTCTTATAACACTTCAGTTATTATTCATTTGTATGATTGCTTTGAGATATGATATTTATGTAAAAGTTGGTCAGCAGGAGCCGCAGCATTACTCCTAAAAGGACTATTAGCAAGAGTATGAGTATTAGTCCGAAGAGGAACTTGAGCCCGAGCCCGAGAAAGAGCGTGAGCAGGAGTTCTAGTGTTGATAAAAGCCATATACCAGTCTCTCGAAGAAGCAGTACAAGCAGAAGCCCAGTAAAAGGTGCCAGCAGAAGTCCCCCTGTGAGAGGCAAAAAGGGTAGAAGCATTAGCAGGAGTCCCACGACATCCCCACCCCAAAGGAACCTTAGCCGGACCCCACCAAGAACTTCATCAAGGAAATCATCGCGAACGGTGGGCAGAAGCCCTGTAAGAGTTGTGAAAAGGAGTCTAAGCAGAAGCCCTGTTAGGTCTTCTAGAAAAAGTGCGAGTAGAAGCTCAGGTAGGGCTCATTCTAGGAGAAGCTCTAGTAGGAGTCCAGTTAGGGCACCTAATCGTCGCAGCTATTCAAAAAGTCCTGTTTCTGATCGTGGAAGGAACTTATCAAGAAGTCCTTCCCCAGATGCGTCTCCTAAACGCATACAAAGGGGAAGGGGCTTCAGTGAGCGATTCTCTTATGTACGAAGATACAGATCCCCTTCGCCAGATCGTTCTCCTGTGAGGTCTTACCGTTATGGCGGTAGGAATGATCGTGACAGGTATAAGGAAGCACTTTTTTGTATGCTTATTAGCAAGATCGTTACACTAATTACTGTACTTTTTATTTTGTAAATGCTATTTAGCTGTTGACGGTCATTTGTGTTGCTAGATATTACAGGAGATCCCCTAGGCGTTACAGGAGCCCATTCAGAGCGAGAACTCCAAGGTCTGTGGTCTGCCTACTCCTGCTAATTAAAATTTCCTATTAATTCATCAGCCCTTTTCTTTCTGTCTCTTCTAAATCAACTTGCTATCAATCAAGTTATCTCTTTATACTTTGTAAATTTTATCAATCAACCTAGTTGAGTTTGAGCCGACCAGTTCTTAATGCTCCTCTTTCCAGTAGTGTTGATAGAGGTTCGTAGGATTTGTCAACCTTAGGGATTCCTTCAACCTATATGTATTCAGGTACGCATCACATACACATAAAATGTAGGGCACTTACGAGGATGCCGCCAGCATTTACGGTGATGGATAGAATGCTGTGTGTCAATTTGACAGGAAAATTTGATTGTTCTTTAGAATAGTTTGGGCAAACCAGGATCAGTTTCATGCTAAGATGCTCCATCTATGAGTCTATCAACATGCTAATTTTGCATTGAATTGGGCAATTAGCCAATTAGTTCTCAATTGGCGTAAGACCTTCCGGGTCTCCTCCCTTGGTCCAATTATTTTCACTAGTTCGATGTCAGTTTATATACAACAATAATAGAACCCATCTAATCCCCAATCAATGGGGGTATGGGCGGGGATGATTAAAGACAGACTTAATCTTTGGCAATATGCACAAAGTGACTGCTCTCCGAATACCACTAAAACAGTGCCCCCATAAACCTCCAAGAACCGAGGAGCTATAGGGACGTTTTGTTGCAAAACCATGCCCCCAAATCAAAGCCGAAACCCGAAAGGCATCAAGAGGGCAGGCTTAGAGACCCAAATCAATTTATGTGCTCATTGCCATGCTTCCTTCCTTCATGGTCCAGAGCATCTCACTAATGAACACAATTCGATGTCAGTTTATATGGTAGAATAAAAATGGGAGATATCTACTACTCCCTCATTCCCGCAAAGATGGTTCACCTCAAAAAGACAGTGCAATTTTTGGATAAAAATAAAGTACTTCCGTGCATGATTTTTCATATTTCTTTACACCATGTTATAGATCTCAATTAGTTCTTTAATCGCACTTAGAAAATTATGCTCCAAAGTACTTTTTTTTTTTATCCCAAAATTACATGGCTTTTCGTAGTAGACCATCTTTGAAGGACGGAGGGAGTATTCTTTTTGTGTTTATACCTGTTATCTAAGGTCTTTATGCATGTTCCATAAACTATTTAGAATCGTTTCATTATGTTGGCAGTCTATTGATCCAATTTTTGCGTCCAAGTGTTTTCTTTACATTTTTTTGATCAGGTGATTCCAATTTCCGTTTGTAGAAGGATTTCGCGAGTCTCACATTTCTAATTTAGAACTTGATAAACAGTAACAACTGTACTGTTATTTTGTATCCCTATCCTACTCCAATTTTCTGTTCTTTTGATTAATTTCATGTGATCGAATTTGGATTCCGTATAAGCTTGGAAAGTTGCATGTATATCAGATTAAGATGACTGGCAGTCTGGCATCATTATTTTTCTCAGTAAAGAAATGGGGAAATTATTTTATCTTCAGGCACAGAAGCAGAAGAAGCAGGACGAGGAGTCCAGTATCCCGGAGCCCGATCCGTTACCGTGACCGCCGCCGCTACAGCCGCAGTCCTATACGCAACCTCTCTCCCCTCAAGGCTTCCAGAGTTGATGATTCCCCACGTGCTGAGAGGCGGAGGTCACCTACTCGCAGCAGAAGCTCATCAATATCAAGGTCCTCACTCGACTCGCAATCTCCCAGGAAGGCAAGCAAAGACCAGTCAAGATCATTTACTGGAAGCCCTCAAGCTGGGAAGAAGGGATTGGTCTCTTATGAAGATGGTTCTCCTGACTCTGGCCAGAGATAAGGGTCTGTTTGCGATGACAGTAATGGTTTGAACCAATAAATCCCGTGCTTTTGGAGGCTTTTCTGCTTTTACCTATGGACTTGAGGCGATGTTTGCGACACTGGTATACGAAATTCGGGAGGTTATCTGGTTATGTCTAGTGGTTTCGATGTTGGCCGTAATTTTAGAGATGTATGACTGAATAATGGATGTGTTGCCTTCTGTTTTAGTATTATTGGTCGTAGATATTCTCGATAGCTCTCTGCTTTGGCTGTCGTTTGTCTTCAACTTTTGAAGTTGGTTTAGGGTATTTGGTCATTGTGAGGAGGAACTAAGTAAACTTCGCCATTTGATTAGTAGGTCTCTGTTAAATTTCCGTGTCCGCTTTTTTTGAAGTATAAAAAATTCAAGCTACTGGAGATCAACTCGTTTTTTCGGTTCGATTAAAGCTTGGATGAGATCGGCTCGTCTTACAAGCAAGCCAGGCTTAAGCGTAATTTTGAAGCTCTTTTAGTTTTTAAACCAAGCTTGATCAATCATTTTGGGGCTCTTCTATTACCCGTCAGATGCCGTAAAACATAGAAACAAAGGGAATTTGCATTTTACATTTTCATTGTACAGAAAAAAAAATCTCATATTTGTAGTTGTGACTCTTAGAGATAACCCTAATTCGACACTAATGATTTCCAAATTCGAACAACCTGGCAGCTAGTGCTAACGGCATAAATAATTGCCACTCCCGGGGGTTGAACACATTGAGTTTAATCTCAGCCATTTCGTTGCGCTACAACAACTTGCTGTTTTAGTTAGGGATGACAATTTCTCCATATCTAGTGGATACCCGTCTTGTCCACGCCTGTATGGAGGCGGAGATAACCCAGAATTTTCCCCAATAGTAGCGGGAATGGTGGAAAATGAAGAAAACCCGCTGGGGTATGGGGCGGTTATGATTTTTGTGATCCCCACCCCCGTATACCCGTACCCGGTTATACATACTGTACTACATATACTATATATTACTGTATATTATATGTACATATAAATAGGAACATACGTATAAATCTTAAGTATAGTTATATATATAAAGAATTATACCTCTTTAATTAGCAAATCTTATCAATTGCTACCTATTATAGACTACTTAATATTTAAAAAATATCAATTGAGATTATATTTCTAAATATAAATACCAATTTATTTTACTTTTGAATCTTTATTTTTTTTGCTTGGATATGAGTATATTCGGAGAAACCCCGATCCTCATCGGAAGATGGGTTTGGTTCTTTATCTAATAACCCCAAGGGGGATGGGGGCGGGGATGGTGAAAGACCCAGCAATCCGGGATTACACATGGAATAAGGTCCTCCGATCCATACCCTACCCGTTGCCATCCCTAGTTTTAGTAGCTTTTGGAAATTCTAATAGAAATAGAATTCAAATTTTACATTTTCGTTACCCCCCCCCCGAAAAAAAAAAACACAAAATTAAAAAGCTCATACACAAAAGGTCATCTTTAGCCCTTTTGGTTGTGCTACCACCCATGACCACCATTGAAAACCCAGACCCAAAACCCTTACCATCCCTTACCCGAATTAGTCCTAGTGTATACGAGTTTTTGAAAGTAAGGGAACAATCACCTCTTGTTCTATCAAGAGTGCATTGCTCCTTTACTTTTACTTTTTCTTTTTTATTATTATGACTAGAGAAGTCTTTATTTACAGATCGTTTTTCTGTCACAAAAAAAGATTTTTATGGTTTGGTTCATGATTGAGTCTCGTTTTTTCCTTTTGTTTTGTATTCATTTTGAATTTAGATACGTTTGTTTTGTGAAATTGTTATTTTCCATTAAAAATAAAAGATCAAATTTGCTTAAGACTTCAAAATTCTAATAATTAAGAAATTGTCATTTTTCTAATAATATGTTACTTTTGCCTATAAAAAAAGGCAAATGTTAATGTCAAAACTGTTTTTGATTGTGCCAAAACTCCAATGCATAAAATGTTTGTACTTATGTGCAATATACATATCTTTTATGTATTGGAGTTTTAGCACAATAAAAAAAAATTCTGGCATTATCACTGCCCTAAAAAAATAAAACAACCCCTTAAGCAAATTCACAAGAGCTATTCCGATCCTTGCCATTTTCTAGGAGCCACTCATGAATCACCAAGTGTGAGATTCTCTTTATCTTCTTGTTCAACATTTGCCACTTATCACGAGGAGTTGTTAAAAATCAAGACGATTTTGAGAAGTTTTATTGCGATACGAGTTCAATTCCTTTCATAACAAATGTTTTAATGCGCCCGATAAAAGTTTAGTTTATTTGGATATCGATAAGGGCATGATTAATTGTTAAGAATTCGTTGATCAAGACTTTATCGATGTTGCTTTCGCTTTCTTCACTGATTAAAATAAAAGCCCTTATCGATATCTAAGTGAACTACAATGTTACAATGAAAATTAAAAAATTATTTTAAATGAAATGAATGTCTTGAATTATTCGTGTGAGATCAGAATGGTTGGTGCACGGGAGGACGGTACGCAAAGTCGCACACATACCCATACCATTTTTGTTCAGGAACCAATGAATATCGTGCAAAGTCAGTGAATTTTCTCCTCGTGCCATTTTGAAATTGATGGGTAATGGGTATGCCCTCAAGTGCTTGTTTTCGGATACCCTAAAACAAAGAAACAAATGGAATTCGCATTTTACATTTTCATTATACAGAAAAATAAACACAAAAATTAAAAAACTCATATTTGTAGTAAAATAATTGCCACTGTCAGGAGTTGAACGCGGTGAGTTTTATCTTAAGCCCATTTGTTTGTGCCACCACAGCAACTTTGTTTTAGATACTTGAAAATATTACCATAAAGATAATTTAATTTTACAATTTTTCTATGTACCAAAAAAAATACTGTATTCAAATTGATGGGTACTGCCATGTACTTGTTTTGTGAAAATGATCGGATACAATAAAAGAAAGAAACAAATGGAATTCGCATTTTACATTTTCATTTGTACAAAACTATAAACACAAAAACTAAAAAACTCATGTTTGTAGTAAAATAATGGTTAAATTCCACGGAGACCCCCTCATCTATGCCTCTTTTCCATGTACACCCCCTAACCTTTAAAAGTGTCCAAACTCACCCCCTCATCTTTGACCGTTATCCATCCCGACCCCTTCCGTTACACAACCGTTTGCAGCTCACTGTTTTGTGCATTTTTCAGACGAAAATGCCCTTCAACACAATTCCTTTGAAATATTACAAAATATTACCCCAATATCAAGTATGGGGCCGGTTCCGGGGACATAGATTTTGACACAAGTTTTGACACTTCATTTCACACATCGATTTCAATAGTTGAGATTAGAACATAAAATTATACACACTCTCTCCTCCCCTCTCTACTTCACCCAAGTATTTTTTACTGTAGATTTTTCTCTATCCTCACCGACATCATCCCCTGGCACTTCCATCTCCGGCGACCCCATAGCCGGTGAACCCCATCTTCGGCGACTGAGTATTTACCCCGCGCACGCTCTTCTCTAATCTGTACTTTTTAGCTTCCCTCGCAAGACTCCGTACATCTTCTCTTCTTTTCTCTATCGTTACTTGCTTCTTTTCCAAAAATTCTCTCATCAGTCCACAAATACTCTCACAGGAGAAGTAAATTTGACAAAAGAAAACAAATATTCACTAAATGTCAAGTTTATTGCAACACTCAATTTCTGGTATTTTGATTTGGGATTTTTCGTTGCTCTCATGATTTTTGGTACTTTGATTTGGGATTTGCTCGTTTATGTTAATTAGGGTTTATAACTCAGGATATAAAATTCATCTTCTTCCTAATTGAAGAACCAGAAAGGCAAGAAAGTGACACAAAACTTTCACAATCTGTGCCTATGAGTAGTAGCTATTTAGCATTTGGTTCGAATTTCAGGTTTTGGGGATATCATGTAAAATGGGTTTCGTGAAGCAGAGAAGGGTATTTTTTTTATCAAGAATTGAAGTTGGGATTTGAATAGATTCAGTGTCAATCAAACCCTTCGAAGCAAAAGCATTGAAGAGCCTTGGACGATTGAAAATATATGAAATAGGTCTTGTATATTTATCGTCTGGTGATTGAATAGAGCCATAAGAGATTTTTCAGGTGGGTTCGCCGAAGAGGTAGTTGGTTTCGTCGAAGAGGTTCGGGTGAACGGCGTCGGAGTCAGAGGTGAGGTCGAGGTTGATGCCGATGTAGCCGCGGATGACGACGATGGTGATGAAACCGCAGAGGATGGTGGTCTTGATGTTGTACCGCTTGGGAAGTACGATGGTCGAAAATCTAGTGATTCATGGGTACCCTGTTTTGATTTGAACACTGAGTTTTCTGTTGAGAAATTGCCAGTGGTATATAGATTTGCCAATTAATTTGAATACAATGAGAAATTGATTTGAACCCAGTTTTGTTAATCTTGCTTAACGCCTCCTTCTTCTGGGTAGGGAAGAGAAGGGACGGAGAAGAGGGGTTTTTTTAGGCAAATTTTTTTTACAAGGGTAAAATTGTCATTTTCTTACTTCCGTTAACGGAGTAAGGGATTTTTTCAATTTCGAATAGATGAGGGGGTGAGTTTGGACGCTTTTAAAGGTTAGGGGGTGTACATGGAAAAGAGGCATAGATGAGAGGGTCTCCGTGTAATTTAACCAAGAAGAAAACCAAAAAAGACTAAAGCCCAACAATTGAGAGAGAGAGAGAGAGAGAAATGAGAAAGGCATAAAAGTACTACAGTGTCAGGATGTACCTTTTTTTAAGCGAAATAAAATGCCAATTCTTGAAGCAACCCATGGGCATCAGAAGTTGCAGAACATTTTGTTGGTTTTCTGTCGCGTATAGTCAGTGGTGAAGATGGGAAGCTGAATTTGTGAGTGGGTGTGGAACAGTTATTGTTCGTGGAGTGTGGAGTATTTTTTAAGTTGTCATTTTTAGCCTTACGGTTATCGGAAGTTAAGGGTAAGTGGAGGGGATTAAGTGTTTTCATTATGGGTAATTACGGTAAACGAAGTTTGACACAATGACACTATACCAATTTGTCCTCCCCTTTATATATTAGAATAGATACCAAGATGTTCTTGTAAATTGAATGGCATATAAGTGTTTGATCATATGTGCAACATTTCAGGCGATCGTCAGCTCAAAATTGTTGAATAGAGTAAAGTCGCAGCTCAAATCAAGCTGCAGGATATCCATTCACGGCTCCATTGATTGACTACTTGTTGCTTTTAAACAGTCAATCCAGATAGAAGGCTTCCTATCTCTCCATCCTCAACAGCTTTGCCGATTGATTGCACGAAGAGAAAATGTGCACGAGGAAGCTTATCTTTCTTAACGTCATGTGAAGAACCAGCAATTCATGATGCAGAGAGAAAAGAGCTCGCGTGTAAGATTTGCCTGTAAACAGTAGACGTATCAGGTTAACACTACTATTGCTGTCATGCTTTAGGAGGTTCACATGCTTCTTGAATAACATGCTTGCCAGCTTGGCGATGACCATTCAATTGTACATATTGGATATGCAGCATGAGTATTCCTTTATAAAGTAGGCCACTAAGATGGAAATTGTCGCAGGACACAAAAAGAATAGTTGTTTAGTGGATTTGAAAATTGGGTGAGAGTCTAATGTGATGTTAATGGATATCAAGATTTCAGTAAAAGATGAAAATCAATGTTTCTCTGCTCAGAGACTTTTAGGTGCATGCCAGATCAAAAAGAAAAACTTTTAGCTGCATGTGGTTCTGGTTCACAGTCACATGATGCATAAAATTTGAGACCAGTTAGGTCGTAGTACAAGAACCATAGTCCTGAAAATGACGTCTGCTGAGAAGAGTATCAAAATCTGAAACTGCAACCATAAATACGTTTTGTAAATTACTAAACCCGCATAGGAATAAGCTTACCTCAATGTCGTGAGCATGCTGTGGAGAAAAAAATGTTTTCAAGGGTTCAACTGCTTCAGTTTCTCAACAACCTGCTCCAATGATGGGCAAACCTGCTCCAATGATGGGCAAACAGAAAGCGACTCCACTGTACAGGTAGATGTGAGTCTCAACATCTCCCACAAATTCTGCCTCGGCCCACAATCCCATAATTCTGGAGAAAATAGCTCCGAGAAACGTTCCTCCTGGATCAGCAATTGAGCCCATGGAACGATATTGAACCCATTCCCATATTCTGAAAACGATGGATCAAAGGACTTCTTTCTTGACATGAGTTCCAAGAGCACAACTCCAAAACTATAAACATCTGCCTTCTTAGAAACCCTACGAGTGGTATCATATTCCGGTACCACATACCCGAAGGTGCCTGCAACATCGGTGGTGACATGGGTCTCAAATACCTCTAGAAGCCGAGCCAACCCAAAGTCTGACAGGTAGGCGTTAAAATCGTTGTCAAGCAGAATATTATTAGGCTTGATGTCAAGATGAACTATCCGGGAACACGAGTACTGAAGGAAAGCCATTAGCCAAAGCCTTGGCTATGTCAATAGCTATCTTGTGGATCACTGGCCACTCAACATTTTTGCCTGACCTTTCATGTATGAAAGTATCGAGGTTTCCACCAGAAAGCTGCTTGTAAATCAAGAACATCTCATCCTCTCCCACGTAATAGCCAATAAGAGTTACAAGATTCCCATGCCGAATTCTTCCTAAAGTTCGTATCTCTGCATCAAACTGCTGAATGCCATGACATCTACCAATGTAGAGCCTCTTCACAGCTACATGGAACCCTGGGACCAATTCTGCCTTGTATGTTGACCCAAAGCCTCCTGTGCCTATAAGATTACTGATACTGAAATTCCCAGCTGCTCTAACCACGTTGTCGTAATTCAGTTCAACTGGAGCATCTGCAAAGGTTACCACTTCTTTCCTTCTCAGGGTAGTGAGTCCTGGACTATGAAGCTTTCTCTTTCCAAGAATGAAAAACCAAACTATAGCAACTAAGGTGAAAAGCACAACAGATACCAAAGTCACCGTTACTATGACAAAGGACTTCAGTTTACTGAGCCGCCGCCGAGTGGGGGGTGGTGAGTAAGTGCCAAAGTGGGGGTGCTGGTGTTGCTGAGCAAGTGTCAGTGTCAGGGCAAGGACTTAGAAATTTATTCCCGATAAAGCTTTCACAATCATTAGCATGCTCAAAATGAGGTATATGACCTGAAAGGTTATTGAAAGAAACATTAAAATCAGTGAGATTGGGAAGGATCGAAAACAATGCAGGTATCTCCCTAGAAAGCATGTTGTGATCAAGCAACACTACTTGAAGATTCTTGGTGTCGGGTAAATTTTCAGGGATGGATCCAGTTAGGGCATTGTGAGATAGATCCAAATAAGTGAGAGAAGTTAAATGACCAAGTTGATCGCTAATTTCTCCAGTGAAATTGTTCTCTCGAAGAGAAATCCATATAATATATACACTCCTATATACCCACACACACTTGATAATTTTGTACTCCTTCCGTCCCAAATTTCTTGTCCACTTGCACTATTCATGGCACCTCAAAAAATTATTTTTATTTTTAAATGTAAAATGTTATATGTTAAAGCATCCAACTCAAAATCAGTTGGCAATGAGTGGAGAGGCCGCCTAGGCTCGCATACTAGTTTTGGAGGTTATAATTAACCAATGTGGGACAAGCTCTAACATTATATATATTCAATATGGAACTCGTTCGATAGTTCTCGATGAGTTTTATATTAAACAAAGTTGTCAAAATTGTAAAAAACATTATAGATTTGAAAGATGTAAGCAATTGAAAATTGGCACACATGCACGTAAATGGACAGGAAATTTGGGACGGAGGGAGTAATTTTTAACGCTGCATCTAACATCTGGCATCGATATCAATAATGATATACAAGAATACATCCCAAAATCCCCCTCCCACCAAACTCTTTCCACAAACTCTTCCACTCTCCAAAGTTTTCCCACACTGCAGAAACCCTATGAAGTACGTTAGTGGCATATTATTTTTTTTATAATTTGTAAATGCTAACATGGTTCAGAACCGAAAACCGATCCCAACCGGACCGGTCTAATGGATTGTTGTGGTTTGGTTCCATATGCATAACGGTTTGGTTATGGTTCTCAATTCTTTGAAATCGTTAGATATGTTCAATTCTTTGATTTCTAGTTTTCAACAGAACCGGTCCAATCTGGACCATGTACATCCCTAACCAACATAAAAATTCTTGAGGGCTGGCCTATGGGATCTGATAAAGATTTATAGATTTGCTCTCAAGGTAGGTTACTTCAGATAGGAATTAATGAGTTCACATTTCTATTGTAGTTTCATTGTTTTAGGTACTTAATACATGCATCGGCAACTATCGAATGAGCATAACTGAGTTGAGTAAGTATGACCTCATAAAGAACAACTAAATCACCTAGTAAACTTACCGTTGATCTCGAGAACCAAATTTCACCATTCATGAGGCTTACAAAACACTTGCTTATGCTCAACCCAATCCCAGTGCCTCCATGCCATGTATTTAGGAGTTTGGGGGCTCCACCTGCATGAAGGGGGTGATTCGATATCAAAGACTGCACCAAGGTACCTGTTTGGCAGCATGGAAAATTATTAAAGGAAATTATGATATAATGATTTGTCTAATATTGACCGCATCTTTAAATTTGTAATTACACTCTTCACTTAGAACTCAGTCTCGGTACATGAAATCACCTATTTCTAAGATACTTGGATTCCCCAATTCTATATGTGTATCCCTCATTAATGCATAGTTAATGTAATATGACGCCACATTATTGCATCTTCCGAACAAAACAATAAGGAAAATGGCATACCTTCATGTACTAACTAAATTCAAACGGGTATATAGCCAAGGAGTCAACTGAGGTTGTTTGGCACTGGAACTCAACTGGATTTATTCAGTAGTGGGTGTCAAGCAAAAACACAATGTGGAATGAGGGTTGGCTCAACATGCAAATAAGATTCAAAACTTCAACACGTAGCATGTAATCCAAGACCCAATATTTTCCCATTGCTTCTTTCATGTAGAATGGACAGGAGCAATTTCAAGATGACAACTGACGACGAAATTAATCTTGCAGCTTCTGCACAATATAGAGATTTTTTGATATTTCTTCGGATTTAGAGTGCTCTTCACATATGCTGTGTAAAGACTCGTAAAATTTTATTATTATTATTATTATTTTTTCTTCGGAAATGACATTGGGGTAATGTATGGAAATGTGCATAATGTAAAAGTGATGAGTTTAAGTGTGTTTTAAGTGATTTGGGGCCACATTGCATTACGCAAGTCAATACGGGGGTGTGTGGTGTAATATTACTTGTTGGGTGTTAAAAGAGAGGTGTGTGGGAGAAGTCCCACATTTCCCTTACTGCTGGAAATTTCCAGCAGCCCTCTCTCCCTCTCTCCTCCATTTTTGCTCATTTGAGCTCAAATTACTCCCTCCTCATCAAACCTCTTCACCAATAGACCAAAGATTCATCATCTACGCATGTTTGGGAGCCCGGAGTACCATCTTTTTGTACCGGGAGGGCCAAAAAAGTGGAAGCCCAAATTGGGGATCTCAAAATTTATTTTGGCTTGATTGGAAGCAAAACCTTGAGGTAGGGGATCATCCTTCAATTCTTAATGTAATTTTGATGTTTGTGTGTGTATTATCCTCACATTTGTTAAATCTCCCTTAACCCTTGCTTTGAGCCCTTTGTGGAAGCACTCTTGTCTTACAATGTTGATATAGTGTTGTTCTATCTTATTCCTA
>JAXBDA010001332.1:0-56712 GCA_036023075.1 Gaultheria prostrata | reverse complement strand
CGTGCAATTTTCAAACTAAAAATTAATGTATTTATCAAAATAATTTTTGAATTTTTTTTGCACCGTATTAAAGTTTTCAATGAGATCTATCAAACAAAATCCATATTGATTAGAAAATTATTTTTGCGAGTACATTATTTTTTAGTTTGAAAATTGCACGTAGTTTTGTAGTGAGCAAACAAATTGGGACGGAGGGAGTATTTTATATATATATTTTAAATATTTTTTTAGGTAAATAGTGTATGTTTTTTAAGCATATCTTTTTGTCAAGACAAATGACATTCAAATATTGTACCGGTGTCAACATGTATCGTACCAGTAATGAAAATGGTACCATATTCGATATGGTATTCAGGACCTTGGTAGTGTGATTATATAAGCATGATAGTGGTGTAAAACGAATAAAAGCAACTCCATTTGACATTTCTAAAAAAATGTGTTATTGGACAAAAAGTGTTAAAATGGGGGTGACAGTAATGAATAATACTCCCCCTGTTCTTAAATACTAGTCCACTATGAAATGTCGTGTCGTTTTTCAAATAAAAAAATTAAGTACTTCCACGTATAATTTCCTAAATTTTTTTGCACCAAATTAAAGTAATAATTGAGTACTTTAATTCGGTGCAAAAAAATTCAAAAGATTATACACGGAAGTACTTAATTTTTTTATTTGAAAAATGCAAGAGAGAATATGGGACTATTTTACATATTTTGTGAGTCCAAAAAACCACATCTTGTGAATCCAGAGTCCAGATAACCACATCTTATGAGTCCAGATAACCACATCTTTTGAATCCAAAGTCTAGATAACCACATCTTGTGAGTCTAGATAACCACATCTTGTGAGTCCAGATATGGTTATCTTCGTCGATGACTTTCCGGCGAAGTTCATTTTCCTGGCGGCTTTTCCGGCGCCGACGAAATTCCGGCGAAAATTCCTGGCGCCGGTGAACTTTCCGGTGAACTTTTCCTGGGCCGGCAACTTTCCGGTAGGGTGTATTATGTATTAAATTAATGTGGAGGTATATTTGTCTATTAAAAAGGGAGAATGGACCTTGTACCTTAGGAAATGCAAAAAAATGGATTAGAGGTGTTATGAAAACATGAGGTAGACTAGACATGTTAGGAAAACCTATAATGGACCTTAGAACAATTTGTTATAGGAAAATAGTAATGCTAGATTACATATATCTATATTGTAGCTGTTTGGTCTTATGTAAGTACTTGAATCTTTTACATGTCCGACCCAACCCCAAGGCCCAAGACACCTAGGCCTTAGGCATCTACAAAATTTAAAAAAAATATGGGCACCCCCATAATTTTTACTATTATGTTTGAGTAGGTGTCTTTATAGTCTAATAGGAAAAACAAAAAATGCCTAATCTGTTTTTTTTTTTTATAAAAAAAAGCCCTAAACAAAAAAGTTCATTAGGCCTAAAGGCTTAATATAAAATATTACACAACAAATTAACTTTTAAAAGTGATGGGCAGGCCTGAACGCCCAATATAAGACCCACAATAAAATAAGAAGGCAACTAAAATAATAAAGGCCCAATTTAGGAGTAGGACTCATTTCGATTTATCCCAGTCGGCCAGTCCCCAGACTTCAACTTCTTCTTTCGACGCTGTAAAAATTATTTGATTGTTTACTCTTAATGGCACAATTTTTAGATTAGGCCTTGAACACTAAAAATTCTTGAGCCGGCCCTGATTCTTTTCAAGAAAAGTATTAGAAAAGGCAAAACCAAGGGTGGTTTAATTCTTGGAGCAACCTTTCCTCTCTTCTGTTTAATATGTAGCCGGAATAATTAAACCCTATACGATTCAGTCCAATCCGCATAGATATAATTCTTAAGAGACCCAATCATCATTAGCAGAATGCTCCATTTTTCGTCCGACCGGCATCATCTCAACCAAGCGGGCCGGGCCTCACATTCTAATCACGATCGAAGAGCAGAAGATAAACAAGAACTAGCTTGTTTTCAGGGCCTTGTGGAGCTAGTTTCCAAGGACAAACAACTATGAAATGAGAAAAACAGGGCAGGCCACAGGGTCCTCGCCTTAACAGGCAGATTATTTTGTCATTTTATAGCTTCTAATTAGCTTTCAAAGACAAGGTCTTGGCATGCCCGAGCAGGTTTTAGGGGAAACAACATTCTACGGAATCATGCTTGTATCTAATCAAATTCAACAAAATTTGTGTGGATTACATTCCACATTACATGCATGGCTTAAACAAAACGAGAGATAGAATAATAGTTACACAAAGAAATGATGACTAGAAGAGGAAAATTGATTTGTTGATAATATTTCAAAAATAAGTAGGTTAATTTGCCTCTTCAAGTTTAACTTTTTTAAGTAACACTACAACAAAAATGACTTTTGGGGACAAAACTCAGGCACGAAATCCGAATTTCCAAGCCAAATGATACTTTTTCATGAGGAAATCAGATTTCGTCGCCAAACGAGACCTCTTTAGAATATTGTTGGGGATTGTGTATTTTTTCAAAGGGTTCTTCAAAACACTTTGTCCCACATTTGCTAGCTACAAAACTTTTTTGCTCTTTATATGTGTGCAAGCCTTATGGACCATTGATTGGCTAGGACCAACAGAGGCCTCGCGCACTCACGGAATGGGCCAAGGTCCAAGCCAATTTGGGAAACCCAATCCAAAAACCAGTTAATTGGGTGTACGATGCAAATCCCTGAATCTGGAGCCTCGCCGCACATATGATAATTAGCCTCACGTTTTGCAGAATTATTTAAGGAAATTTCTTTTTCTTTTTTGAACCAATCTGTGTTTTTGGAAAAGATTTTCTGTCTGTTACACAATGAAAAAAAAGTGTTCTTTATCAGTGCACAAAACCATTACAAAAATGTTTAAAATGTGTGCTTAATTAGTGCACAGATTTTTTGGGTTAATTGATTCAATCACAGCAGATTGATTGATTCTGCTTTCCGAAAAAATATTTTCTTCTTGCCTATAAAAGGAGTTCTTCTCCAGCCCTTGTAGATACATCGAAAATTTATTTTCTCATATACAAAGTTCAAAGAGCAAGATGGTTGATTGTGTTTTGCATTTCCGATCTTCTTCCGTGCAAGAAAGATCGAGACAGGCTGTATTCTGGGCTATTTAATCCTCGAGACGGCGTGGCTGCTACTGCTTGCACAGTGAGGGCGGAGCCGCGAAACGTCTTAAAGAAAGCGACCTAGTCTGCGTCTCAACCCAAAACAACAGCTAATTCCGTTCTGATATTTTGTTCTTCGATAACAGATTGCGAGGTAAAAAGTTTCATACTCTCTAATATTTCCAAACAAATATACATATACCAAGCAACCTATATACATATATAATATTTGTATTTATATATGAGTTCATCATTCACCAACTTGCGAAACTTTCTCTGAAGTATATCATTTGGCACTGCTTCAGAAGATATGAGTGGGTTCCATGGCAGAAGATACGATTTCCATTGGGCACCCAACACACCAAAAATGTGGCTTCGGGCATAGAATTCAAAGAACTTGCCCAATATTTTTCACCAACCTATGAGAATGTGGCACGAGAGAAACCCGATGGGACATACCACAACTCATTTCTCTGCAAATCTAATCCAACCAGAGAGTTTTTTCAAACAAAATTTACCAAAGAGGATAGTAGTACACAGTGGCGGACCAAAAATTTGATGTACTGGGGCACTCAATTGAGTATGTCGACAAAACTTGTTTTATAATAGGAAAATAATAACATCAACTCTTAGGATGGAGGATAATGTGTAGAAAATTTACCGATATCCAAGAAACGTGTATTGGTAACCGTTACAGTATATTGATATCTGAACTTGTAAGTCATATTATTCTCTGAAATAAGATAAATCTAATTATTTTCAATTTATACATCTACAGAATACACCTACAATGTACTTCAATTTTGGGTGTTATTTATACAATTACGTAAAATACATAGGGGCACAGCTGCACAAGTAAGATTTTTTTAATTTTGAGTGGGGGCATGAGTCCGCCACCGGTAGTACAGTAATAGACATCATCTTCTTTAGACACCATGACTGATGACCCATTGCCCTTAATCATGAAAATGTGGCAAGCAATATGACCCATGAATCTTCTTCCTGTTTCTGTTGCTGTTTTCCACTATCATCAGATTCGATCTTGCACCATATCTTTAGCTAACCTACATCTAGCCCTACGAGGCAATTGACACCTTGTTCGGATGGGTTTTAGAAGAAACCCAGTCTCCACTTTTCACCGGTGGGGCCCTCTAGCTTAATAAGGCATTTTTTCTCTCCTTCCCATTTTGGGACACACAATTGTAGTGCATAATTTGTGAACAAATGAGTCGGTGGATTCAACTTCAGAGACTCATACAAATGATCGAAGCCATTCATCGACTTTAAAATAATTTTTTGAGTTGCCTCGAAAATAGTTATCTCAATCAGATTTTTATAAGTACTTTATCCGATTAGAATTTCTTCAAAATTTAGGATTCTAAATTTTGAATGAAAATTGAAAGATTGAATCAAATATTTAAAGTTTTTAGATTGAGTTGATGTTCTCGTAGGCCAATCGAAAAATTATTTTAAAGTCGATGAACAGCTTGGATCAATTATATGGGACTCCGAACTGGATCCCACCGACCCATTTGTTCACAAATTATGCACTACAATAGTATGTCCCAAAATGGGAAGGAGAGAGAAAATGCCTTCTTAAGCCAGAGGGCCCCACCGGTGAAAAAGTTGAGACTGGGTTTCTAAAACCCATCCGAATAAGGCCCGAGTTTTCATCAGAAATCTCATATTGCTTAGGTATGAAATGAGTTATGACCCTTACTAAACACGCTTTCCGACATCTCCACTTAATAACTTAAGATTTTATATGAGTTTATGGTTCTGACCCCTACTAAACACGCTTTCCGACATCTCCACTTAATAACTTAAGATTTTACTATATGAGTTCATGGTCAACGGTCTAATACGGTGTCAAATCAGGTAATAGATTTCCTGTTATACGTAAAAGATAATCCCTCATTGATGATAAAATATTTGCACTTTTGTTAAGCGGCAATGAGAGGATCAGCATGCTGGATCAAGCCCTCTACTCAATTCGTTGTAAGTCTCAACTTTGAAGTTCATTCATGCAAAATATTTGAATATAAGAATAGGTTGATAGATGTTGGATACATATATAATTACGATATTATGTCGGCCTTAGATTGTATTAAAAAATCAAGGTGGCTGGCAACAGGAGCTATATTCTATTGGTAACATGTTGGAGATAAGGACGAAAGTCTAGTAACTTCATCATATAAAAAGAAAGGGTTTACGCGTATAGATGTACCCACACTAGTTGAACAATACAGCTCTTGTGCACAAATATACAACGAAATCCACCAATCAAAACATCAATCACACTTGATAGTTTGGTAAACTACTAAAATGACCGGGAACATAATATTTAACATTAATTAATGCTTTTTTTTTACATGTTTTATATCACCTAGTTACATGTCGTTTGTGTTCTTTATTTCAACTTTATATGTGATCCAACTTTCAATTACTATTAGACTAATTAATGAAACCCTTAACCACATTTGAGGCCTCAGAGCGGTCTATGCGTGAACTGTGCGCACAGATCTGTGCGTACAGCTAGCCTCATAAGTTAGCCAGCTGTGGAAAAAGAATCCAATACCGAATTTGTGGGATTTACAGATATGTGCGCGTACGTAGCTAACGTTACAAGTTAGCTAGGTGTGGAAAGAGAATCCAACACCAAATTTTGTGGGATTTGATACCGAATTTGTGTGATTCACAAATCTGTGAGTGTAGCTAGCCTTGTAAGTTAGCTAGCTATGAAAGAGGAATCCAATACCGTATTCTGAGGGATTTGTTTGGTCAATTGGGGAAATGTTTCCCAAAACATCAACGTGAACAATCATGCACGGCAAGAACATAAGTATGAGAAAGCTGGGGTGTTGTCCTGAATGTACAATCCACTCTATGCGTGTCAGGCTGTGAATCCCTCCCTTTGTGATTCGGTGTCTGACACTTGGACTTTCAAGCAAAACTTACAGTGAACAGAAGAAGATCTCCTGAGTTTTTTCAGCACTTTCAACAAGTATTAGAGGCAGGTGTCTAGGTTTTACATGCTCAATTCGTACTGTGGAGCCCACACTCCTCTGTAACTGCAGTGTTCTTAGGGCTCTTTTGTTTTGGATTTACGAGATTGGTCTTGTTTGTTTTGATTTTTAAGAACTGATTTTCTCAATTATTATTCAATTATTACTCTTATTTTTAAATTTTGTTTTTATTTTATTAAACAAATATTTTCTATTAAATAATGCTTTCAAAAATCGCGGTGCTACAAATATATTGTCTCCTTATTTCAAATAAGGGTGATCTCTAAATCAAGGATTGGGAGCCACACAGGGTCCCTCAAAGTCATCATCTTAAGCTCGCGTTTGATTGGAAGGGGGCCGGGACCCCTATCGCCGTTAAGAGATTATACCGTATAGTGCCCCAATCCCAACCATCCAAACGTGTTTTCAATGATTCGGATTTCCAGACGCTCTATTACCGGTAATAAAGCATCTGTAAATCCGAGTCATTGATTGCCAAGATAGATGACTGTGATGGATGCCACATCCTGTAAATGCGGATGAGACGCTACTGGAACCCCGCTTCCCGTTTGATTGGCCATGCTATGGGTTTACAGAAAACCACCGGACCGATTGCCTTTGTTAATTCAGTCCACCCCCAAATGTTAGTGATTGCATAAGGATAAAAGAGGAGTTTGAAAATCATTTTCCTTCTAGTCAATCTGGTGCCAAACTAAACAAGACAATTTCGCTGTTAATACATCCTCATTACCAATCTTAATCTCAGTCTGTCTGCATCAGGAATTTCCTTTTGCCCTCTGGTTTATGTCTCCATTGTGGTTTGCAAGAGGACAAATTGAACATGCCTTCCACAACACCAACGAAGAAAAACATAGGATTATTTTTCTTCCACCATTCACGCTGAGTTATACCCCATCCACAGAGATGTGTAAATTTATCACACTGAGCTAACCCGTGAGTTAAACAGTTCCTTAGAGTTCTATTACGTGATGGATGGTGACTAATGATGATATGATTAATGCATGAAAATATTTAAGTTCGAGGTTTGTATATATATATATATATTTACTTCCAATCCGGACCATTATTTGTTCGTCACTTTTTGGACCAAATCTGGACGATCCGAACCGTTAGATGTGTTTAAAACGTGTTTTTAAGATTCAACGCGAGGATTTGTCCAAAACAAATATCCGAAAGGGGTTGATCGGAGCAGTTTTTCATAAAAACGCTATATCCAGGTAATTTTTTTTTACGAATCCTCGCGGTGGACCTTAAAAACACGTTTTAAACACATTGAGCTGTTCGGATCGTCGAGATGTGGTCCGGAACTATGAGGTATGGACGAGGTCCGAATTTTAGTGGTTTGGATGGGAAGTGGACTCTTTGTGTTGAAGATATAAATAATAAAGTTACTCCTTCCTCTAAAATAGCTTAAGCTTTTAGATGAGTTGGTTGTTAATAATTTAATATGGTATGATGGGGTAGAGGAGTTTGGGCCTTTTGAGAGATATGAAGGGGTTTGAGGAGTTTGGGCCAGAAAAGAGATCAATTCATGATGCCATCCATAAGTTGGAAAGGAGGTTCAACAGATTTAAGAGGAAAATCTGTAAAAAAAAAATTACTCTCTGAGTTTGGGTAGAAGGGTGTTAAGTTGAAAAATAAAGGAAAAGAGGTATCTTCTACGTCTTCTCTTTCTTCATTTGATATTCTTGACAGAAATTTGGTCTTGCTAGAGAAAGATCAGAATGTGATGGATATTGGAGCGCAGTGTGGAGATAAATTCCAAGGGGAGAAAAGTAGTAACATTCGCAACAGGAATTTGAGGTTAATCAAGAAAGCTCGTAAGAATGTGAAGATGAATGCTTCGTTGGGGGTAAATTATTATGAAATGGAGAGATATAATATAAAGAAATATTTAGAATCGGAGGGAGTTGAAATTTCTGAAAAGGAAATTGAAGTTCTTGATGCATTGAAGGAAGGTGCCTCCATTTCAGTGGAGTTCTGATTAAGTTTTCGTCGTATCCCGTCGTCGGTTGTTTGTTGCTTAGATGTTTGGCTTCTGTATTTAGGTAGTCTTTGCTTTTGTTTGTTTCTTCAGGCTGCTTTGTTTCTCTTTTCTGATGCCGATGGTTTTTTGATGCTACTAGTTTTGCTTTCTTCATAGCTGGTTTAAGGGATGGAGCTTCTAGGGGGTTTTTGGTTATCTGGGGTGTTTTTTCTGTGCATTGGCTGGTAATCTTACCATCCATGTAGTGTCTTGATTTTTTTTTCTTTCCCTTTGGGGTTCTTGGCATTCTTAGTCTCGGGTCCGTTTAATCTCTGTAATTTGTTTTCAAAGATTAATAAATTTTTGTCGATAAAAAAAATCTAATATCCTATCAGAGTAGGCAATAGATCGTGTGTTCGAACCTCACCGCCTACCTAATGATTAAAAATTTACACGTGTTTAGCCCGTTATGAAGGAGAGCCTCGCTACAGGTGAAGGGGCGTGTTGAATATAAATAACAAAGTTGCCCTTCTCTCTTACAGCTTAAGCTTTTAGATGAGTTGGTGGTTAACAATCTAATAATATGCAATGTCTAATTATTCAATAGTCTAGAAGTACCTCCACATGATGCTCCGGATCACTCTAACACCATACATTCTTGTAGAACCTATAACTATTTAAGTGTACGAATCCGTATAAATGCGTTGTACTGAAATAATTACTCATTTGAGATGGAGACACAGAATGTGACAATTAGGTCGAACAATAGTCAGAAAGACAAAAGACACATTTGATGGGGTGGCAAATGATGAATTTGTGGAATCAGTTTTCACTGATTGTATTTGTTTCCTTTTGTGCACAAGTTCTTTTCAGTACCTTGAGAATGACTTGTGTACGTTGCATTATTATACTCGACCACTTAAGAAATGACACTTCCAATCCAAGCGATAATTTACTTTTCACAAGATACCGATCCAATAATAGAGAAAGGAAAAAGCATAATGTAAAGCTTAATTACTTTTTTTTTTTAAAGGGATAAGGTTAATTTAAATTATGATCTTAAGAGTCATCCGCGGGTCCCTCATGAGTTTTCATCATACCTCTTAATATTTTATTCTTTTCTACAGTAATTTGGCACGATTAATTCTTAGGGATCTTTCAATTTGGATTAATTGATAAAAATCTCTTGAGCATGGGACTTACAATTAAGGGGTAGTAAGTTTAATGGTATGGCACCCAAGACCCCCTCTCTCTTAGTTGTCACAAATATTTTTCTTCTCCCTTCCCCTTCTCTCTTAGGGATTCAATACTCTTGAATGGAAGCGGGAGGGGAAGGCCACGGTACTATTTCCATTCTCCTTTTTTCTTTTCTTTTTTTTCTTCCTTCATCCTTGCAGAACAATGACTTGTCATCTAATTTGTGAGAATTATGTCCCTCGCTTTTGCGAGAGTACTTAGTTTCGTCTTCGGACAATTTTTTCCATAAGTGAGCCTCACGGGCCCATCAGTACCATCTTCATCTGTTCCCTTGGAATATCCGAAAATGTTAGAGGAAAAGTTTCTCCAAAAGTGTCCGGAATTTCTGAACACCTTCGAGAAAATTTTTCTTGGACCTTACTACTCTCTGTGCTAAGAATACACACCCGTTCGTCTTTAACACTGGTATTGCAACTGACAGTCGCAAACCACGGTTAACAAAACGCATATAGCTATCAGTCAGACTAAAGAAATTGATTTTCTTCACTATCGTTAAATCAGTGTGGACATTATCCTTATTAGAAAAAGTGGGTCCCACCATAAACTAACCTATTTATTATTAAAAAGTATATTGTTTCTATAGATCTTACACAATTTCCACCAATAAGATTGAAGCTAACGTGAACAAAATCAAACTCCGCCACAAAGTATCTTTCGCCGAGTCGCTGACGTATAAAGTGTGCCATCAAAACCCCACTTCCACACAAGAGCGCACCTAGTTTTGCGAGTCGTGGCCTCGTGGGTATGAAGCGCTGACTCTGGCTGTAAATGGTGTAACGCACCATAGGAGCCTAGCAATTTTGACAAGCTAGTAATGTAAATCTATATATAGCTCCCGTATATATACCACACAAATTTGTCCGTCTAAGAAATTTGGGACAAAATCCCACATAAGAAATGATCATTCTCCAAGGGTAAAGGAAGCTTTTCATAACCCAAATCAAAACCAATTTTTTTTTTTAGTATCTCTAACAATGTATGCGAAAAAAATTCAACACTAAATGGAGTATCTTTCTATTTCTTAATCAACAAATAAGTTAAAAAAATACTACCAATATCCTTGCATTCCACAGTCAAAGAAAAAGTCCAAAAAATTTCCTTACCAAAAAAAAAATTCCTTACCAAAAAATGTATTCGAAAAAACTCAAATTCACCGGACATTAATATTCATATTTGTCCTAAGAGCAATGGACATCAGAGTCAGACCATCCGTATTGCTAGTACAACAAATATGATTCAACCAAATTTTAGTGATATCCGATAGGCTTGATTTTTTGCATGGGCGATTCATACCTCTAGATTTACAAATGAACGATTTTCGAACATAAGGAATAAGACCGTAATGGGTTTCATTTTGCACATTACGTGAAGATCCAAGGATGATTGAGAGTACTTGAACATTTAGCCATTCCGGCGAGTAGCATATGATTGTCGCGGAAATAGGGTGCATGCCAATCTCGTTCGAACATACGTATAAATCCTTAGTATAGTTATATATGTAAACATCTTTAATTAGCAAATCGTATCAATTGCTACCTATCATAGACTATTTAATATTTAAAAAATATTTATTGAGATTATATTTTTAAATATAAATATCAATTTATTTTCATTCTTATTCTTTTTTTTTTGGATATGGGTATATTTGGGAACCTGATCCGGGTTTGGTTCTTTATCTCTCATCCTGAATGGGGATGGGAGCAAGGATGGTGAAAGACCATCCAATCGGGGATGGTATGGAATAGGGTCCCCCGATCCACACCCTATCCGTTAGGGGTGCCCAGCGGATCACCCGATCCGCCAAATTGCCCAAACCGCCCAATCTGGAACCAAACCGATCCACAACCGGATCACTCACGGACGGTTGCAGATGTTGAAAGCGAAAATCTGCCATGATCGGTTCGGTTCCGGTTCCAACCGGAACTGCCAAGAACTGGTCCGTGAACACCCTACTTATGACAAGTAATATAATTAACGTTGGAGAGATTCATGGGAGTTGGTTTTTACATGTTAACTTTATGTTTTTACATGTTCTTCGGCTCTCATCCGCATATTTTTACAAACAATCAAACCAATCCGCAAGCGATCCGCCCAATCTACAACCGAACCGATTCGCAACCGCATCACTCACGGACGATTTGTGGATGTTGAAATGAAATTCTGCCATGAGAGGTTCAGTTCCGGTTCCAACCGGAACCGCAAAAAACCGGTCTGTGGACACCCCTACAACCCGTTGTCATCCCTAAGTTTTTTCAAAACAAACTCTTACGTTCATATCTTTTTATGTTTATCTTTGTATCCTTTTACATTGATTTTTTGCATTTTTTTAATTTTTTAAAAATAACTCTTGAAGATGTAGAGGGTTTAATAGTGAAAGTTTTCTTTGAATCGGGTTGCTCATCATAAAGCACCCTAACGGGGGTTACATTTGATTGTGATTTTTGTAATGTTGTTCACACTAGAAGTACCACGTAACTTTTAATTTTTTTTTACTTCTATCTCATTTAATTTTCTTAAATTTAATAGTAAGTGAGCAGCCAAAATTGGGGTTGGCTTGAACAACCCAAGTGTCAGGACCGGCCCTGCCCGTTAATGGCAAGGACTTTAGACAATTTAAAAAACGCGATGGGAAATGGTATAGGCATGAAAATAAATTAGTGTGTGAGAATAGGGCTTTTCTAATTGTGAAAAATAAAACATTAAAATCGGTTATTTAGTGAAAATTAGTTCTTATTGCACCCCTTTCTATGGAAAAAATGGATCTTCTTCTTTTCTAAATTTGTACTCTACTAAGCAAACAAACAAAACAAAAAAAGTTTTCAAAAAGGAGGAAAGCAAAAGAAACCTCGACTCATTGCCTACTTTAATGTACTGTACTATATACTGTATAATGTACACTGGATAACGACCCTTAATTACCATTGACATTGATTTCTTAGTAATTTAGAAGAAAAAAAAGGACAGATATTCCTTTGATGTTCACATGTCACGCATATTGGAGTACTTTTTTTCTTCTTCTTTTTTTCCGACGGTCATGGATTTCTAAACCAGTTTATATTCATCTCGACTAATTTTCTTATTGATCTAGTTAAAGACGGCGGGTCATTCACATCGGGATAAGAGGATTCATAATAAATTATTTTTTCACAGTCTGTCTCCTGAAATTGAACTATAATGAATTGTGTGGCGAGTAAAATCTACCGATCAATCAATGTGAATTGTGTGACGAGCAAAATCTACCAACCGAATCAATGGGACTAACTACATCGTATTCATACCCAACAACCCATGGTCAAGAATTTTACACAAAAACATTTTTGTGGTTGAGGTAAGAATTCAGCTGATATTTATGGGGCCCACGGCCTAATCTTTCTGCCACATCAGGAATTCCAGCTGGAGGATCTCCGAAAGTGGCTGAATTATTGATAGTGTTCTTTGTTTTCGGTAAAAATGGGAATCTAAATTTTATCTGCAGCCATCAAATTGGAAAGAAAAGGCCCAATGGCCTTGAATGGTCCTTGACAGCTCCTTGAGCCTCCACTTCCGAACAGTGAAATGTAGTCAAAGTGTGAGCTCATTCAATCATTTATATTCTGTCCATTTTCTCAATGAAATGGACATTTGCCTAAATTTCTGATTTTGATCTTCTTTCTAATTCTTTTTTTTTTTCATCGAATTAGTATTGTGAGTTGAAGTTAGTGAGGGTTGAACCGGAAGAGTATATAATGCCTACCTCTGGACTACGTAACATTCCAGTCGCATCTTCTCTCCGGTTCATACATGAGATATTTGCGCTTCTTACTCAACAATATGGTTTTAATAAATTTGAGGCTCTAAAGTTTATAATTGTGTGAAATTTATACACCATTGGTTTTTAGGTTTACTTGCGTGGAGTGAAAAAAGATGTAGTATGAAATTGTTATCTTCATTTCACCGGTAACCTTGTTCGTTTAGTAGTTTTAGTTTAGTTTAGTTTTGAAGATATGGGGAATAAGTGGAGAGAGAGTAGGGGTAATAATTGAAAAGAGGAGTAATGAGTGGAGAGAGATAGAAAGAGAAATGAGAGTAATTATTGAATATAGAGATAATAATTGGAGAGAAAATAGGGTAATCATTACAAAACTAAAACTAAAACTAAAACAAAACTATGAAACGAACAAAGCCGCTCCTAATTTTGAGCTTCTTGTTTTTTTTGAGTGCATGCAAGAAGTGAGAAGTGTTAGTTGTTAGTAATGTTAGTTAGACTCGGTCCTTGATCAAATGCATGGAAGTATAGGTGTATTTCCAACTTGACTACCACCCCACTTGCTTTTGAGTTTTTCTTATTTATTGCGGTATGATCTACAAGATTGAGACATCCTTTCTATTGGACCTGAGTTTGGATGGCAGCAAGCCGGCATTCTTGAGGGGAATGAGAATGTGATACTTTCTTTCCATGATTCCAATATTTGGAAGAGACAAGAACGAGAATGTGGTGCCATGCTTATATGATTCCGACGTTTGAAAGAGACATCTGTAGGAATGTGATTCCTGATGACATATCCAATCAGGAATCACATTCTCAAACTGAGGGGAATCAGATCTCATCCCTTATCCTCTGAGAATTTTAGATTCCTGACTCATTCATTAAGAAAATGAAATGTTGACTTTAATAAATATTTCCAAAATAATTGTTTCTTGTATAAGATTACTGAATTAATCCAAACACAAAAAGTTCAATTAATCCAAGTATCCAATTCCTAGGAATTCGATTTCCAGTAATCATATTCCTATTCACACCTAAGAAAATTCATAGAAATTTGATTCCCGGTAATCATATTCCTATCTCTACTCAAGATTCGGGTCATTCAAATATAGTCTAATGGGTATACAAGGGTTTTGGTTATAGTCAATCGTCCGAGTAACTACGTCATTTAAATGGTGTTCAGTGTTTCTTGAGAATTCAGAGATTACTTCAGGAACACCAAATAATCTCTCTTTTTAAACCCCGTATAAAATGGAAGCATTGTACACCAGATGTGATTTTCTTAAAATCATCGCCTCGTGTTTCATCCTAGGTTTGGACAATTGGACTTATCATGTAAAAAGTGGTTTTCTCATCCCAAAGCAAGTCTAAATTTAACTTCAATCCTTACCAAAAAAGTTGTCTTAATATGCTTGTCTTGCACTTTAATTTCCAAACCACAGCTTTTTTAGAGGGGCCAAGGCATAAAAATGATTGTAAACTTTTCTTTTTACTATCATATAAAAGATTGTAAAATTTGACAACTCACTTTGTATTGACTTTGTTCAACAATTATAAACACAGACAACCTGTCTGGCAAAGAGGTAAATGGAAGGGTCCGACTTGTGAATATCCCTTGTTTGTTTGCATCTCATTTCTTGGATATTTTCGGGCCAGGATACTGATATGTATATCCCACGAAGGCCTTATTTTTGGAACACCCCCAAATTATATCCGGCTCGCACTTTACCAAAATACCCCTGAGGCCAACTTCATTTGCCTTAATCATCCAAAATACCAGGGCTCACTTTGTGTTCCCAACCCAACTCCGTCTCTGGAATTTCCAATAGAATACGCTCGCTTCACAAGATTCATGGGTCTCCGACTATGGTCTCCAAAACCACCTCTCCCATTCTCAGATCTGCCGCTGACAATATTGATTTTGTACACGATAAACACCCCTGATCTAGATTTTGTACATGAAAGAGAGAGAATTCCTGAGATCTCGACGATTTTGTCTCCAGCGATGATCTATAGTTTTGCTTCCGGTGGATTATTTTTGCATGCCAGAGAGAGATCAAAGAGAAGAGAAATTATTATAAGCAACGAGAGTTTTAGGGGTAAAATAAGGATTTCACACAATCGTACATTTTTTTTGATCCACCACAATTGTACATTCTCCACTCCCTCGTATCCCCTTCCAAAAAAACTAAACAAACTAAATACTCCCTTCATTCCTAAATAAGTGTCCACTATGAAAAGTCGTGCTATTTTTCAAATTTAAAAAGTAAATGCTTCCATGTATTATTTTTCGAATTTTTTCACACCAAATTGAAGTACTCGATTTGAAAAATGGTAAGTGAGAGAGATGTGACAACAACGTATCCCACTAACAAACGGGCTACCAAACGAGCCGAGATGTGACAACAACGTTTGCCGTCAAACACAAAATGTTGTGAAACCATGTTGGGTATTTTGGGCCTTTTTCAAGGCCCAACTGATCTCTTTCTTGCTCTCATGTGAACTGGCCATATCGATTTGTTTACGAAATAAACCAATCTTGGACAAGCTTCTGCGGTGCGAAAAACAAACACGGACTCAAACTCAAATAATAACTTAGTTCATTCATCCGTCATATCTTCAATTAGCTTCTCACTGAACTCTGAAACATAAAACCAAAAAACTGATATGCCTTTTCCATAAAACAACAACAAAGTCATTATTCTTTAATAGTGTCGAATAGAAATTGAAATGGGGTGTGGCCAAGTGGTAAGGCAACGGGTTTTGGTCCTGTTATTTGGAGGTTCGAGTCCTCCCGCCCCAGAGGATATTCGAATAAAGATGGTTTTTGGATAGAATGTGATTCTTCTTCTTACTTTTTAATGATTTTTCTTTGAATCATATCTTTTATCTTTACTTGAACTGACTCGAGTTCAAATCACACGAAGATGGAACTGAATCCATTTGTAATCCAGGTAAGATCGAACCTAAATCACAAGGATTGTTAGCCGAAAGAAAACTGGAAAAATCGCTCCTATTATTCTCTTGTTAGGAACCATAAAATCAGGCAGTACATTTGGATACTACGGTCAGCAAGCACAAGTAGGCAGCTAAGAATTGGAAAACATAAACAGAAACTCATAACCCCAGTAGAAAAAGGTAAGTAAAATGGAAACCCCAACCAAACTCAGTATTCTGCCCATGGATCTCTAAATTAGAGCTATTTCACTTCAGTAGTTTGCCTATGTTCGAAATTTCATTATTTGACCTGCTGAAGATTCAACTGACATTAATTCTAACAGACAGAAAAGCACAATCCAAGCGAAAAGCTCGCCATTTCTCAGAACAAAGAACCATATATTAATAAAACTAAATGAAGCCACATAAAAAAGAACCAGAAGATGCGGCAAGACCATCAATCTAATTCTATGGATTTGAACTGGTGTCTTAAGAGTGATGCATTTGGAACTTAAACTTACATGTATATTCAACTACAACACAAACTTTACGCCTTCTATTCCTAAGTAGTTTCAACAACAGGAACTCCTGGTCCATATATCTGGCGACAACGGTCATGAAATGATCCCACGAGTCGAGAGACTACCTCCTTAAAAAAAACGGAAGCCACCTGTAAAACATATGGTATTTGAACAAGTCAGAATGCTTCAAACTGCTATGAAACAGTGACGCTAATGACAGAAAACTTGTTTCGACACTTGAAGCCTTCTAGAGTGAGGCTTCGACAGTATCATGTTGCACAAAGTAGATGAACAAACATGCAAGCATCAAGCTAAGAGATATCATTGGGTATACGCTGGGCTAAAATATATAGATCGATAATTGTCCGCATAGATTGGAAAAATCCCACCTAGAATTCAAATTGTTCAGAAACACAAAGCTCTCCCCAAGCGTTGCATATGGCTGGAATACAATGGACACATCCAAAAAATGGAAGAAGACGCAGGATAAGATCACCGATTAAGTAAAACCACAAGGATCATCCATATTTCTCAAACACGGTGATCCCATGAACTTGGCTACTGGTGTAGAAAGAAATAAGAGATGATCCTCTCGATTGATAATCTACCATTTGCTTAGCCATTGTAGCGTTGCTAGAGACGTGGTAAGGGTTATTGCTAACTACCATAGGTAACTTGGAGTTTGATAGGTACCGGACACTAAACCAAGTTATCGCAGAACCAACTATATATATTTCAGCCACAACCATTGACATAGCCCTAGTTGGGTGAGCCATGTAAATCTTGTGTTTGTTCTGTGATTGATCTTGATTGTTGCTTTTCTATCTGCATTCGAATTCTCATACATCTGAGTTATGGTTCTGCATATACCCAACATTAATGTGGAAGGCATGGGAATTGAATCCATTCTATACTTCTATTTGATATGATACTAGGAACGCAATAAATCATGGAAAAACTTTTGACAATGCATACAATAGCTATGGTAGTGAAGTTCACAAACTAGAAATTTACTGCAGAATCAAACTAATTAAAGAACCATAACCTGTCGATAGAGTGGTGATTGGAACTTGAAATCCACCAAGAAATGAAGGTCGCAAGTTCCCGGATCAGGTCCCGGGTTGAATTCCCAAATGTTTATCAAATGATCAAAAAGACCACTTTCAGATGCAGTTGTCTGGAAGAAAAACACAAACATAGGGCGTGTCCATCAGAAGCAGAATACCAAATACATTCATACTAGAAAACAAAATAGGAAAAAAAAAAATTAACCTCCACAGAATCAATACCAACAAGCAGAATGTAAAACTAAAAGGGCCACTTTAGACATCACAGGTACTAAAAGCAGGCCCGTGAGGGAAATCGGAAAGCAAGTGTAATGAAAGCACTTGCTAAAAGCCGGTACTAAAAGCAGGCCGTGGGGGAAATCACAGGTACCCCAAGAATCAATGTTTACATTAACGCTAGCCTTTATGACAGTGTAACAAGGAACCTTTATTGTTATCTCGATTGAGAAAAAAATGAATGATGTAAGAGTTCTGAAAGCAAGTGTGAGAAAATTCGAAACAAAAAACTATTACCTTAATGGACTTTGGCTTGTTTAGTTCAACATGGGAAAGATAGCTTTCAACAAGAAATTTGAAACCAATCTCCAGCTCGGCATCAAATGATCCATCTGGGTTGCGTCGAATTATATCTGATCGTCGGCACCAAGGAACAAAATCCTCATATAAGTCCGCAGCAGCAACTACGGAAAATAACTGCTCTGGAGAATACCTGCAATCACAAGCTAGTGAAGCTACAACTCATAACTCATAAAAATACAGAGCAACCCAAGACAACCAATCAAAGATCATGTCCGCATTCCCAATCCAAGAATATAATTCGATCGCGTCTATGTTGGGGAAGTCTAATCTCATTCTTGTGGGATTAGGAATCTCAGGTAGAGAGAATCTAGAGGCCCTTAAATCTCTTCTGGGGTGTCAAGTGCAACCCTATGTTACAAGGACACGGATGCGTGTATTGAATGCGGTTTATACCCAAGGGTCGGATACCTCAAGCTTAAAAATAGGGGATTGCGGATATGGATCCAAGTTTTGACACGAGTGCGAGGATACGTCAAATAATTAAAATTTTAGTTTACATAAATAAATTTATACGTAAAAAAATTAATTTCTTATTTTAAATAAAATTTTATGTAAAAATAATTATTTATTTGTTTTATGTGGTATTTGAGAAACCAATTACTACATGATAAGCCTTTTAAAAAGGCTTTGGATCATTTGGGCTTTTTTGTTTTCGGCCCTGGCCCGTGTGACCTTTAGTCCAATTAAAAAGTTAGTACGCATTTAGACTTTAGAGCCTGGCCTATTTAACTAATAACTCAGTGGCCCAAATCTCTTCCCATTCACTAATAGTTGTGGCCCAAAGAAAACCTAGCAGCCAGCATATCTTTCGTTTCTTTCTACCACGCAAGTAACGTTAGAAGCACCCATGGCAGACCAAACCCTAGCAGAGCGCACATCAGAGTCGTTGGAGATCGTTGGAGCTTGAGAAGATAATCTCAGATCCAGATCTGGAACATGCAGACCCGTCGAGGTTCATTCCTCTTCTTCTTCGACCTAGTCATCTTCACGTGTCCGAAAATAAATAGCCGGATCTGGTACATATCCTGCACCCGTGTTGTGTCGACACAGGTACTTCGCCCAAAAACGTGGATCCGTGTATCATAGGTGCAACCTCTTTTGTCAAAGAATTAGAATGACGAGTAAATTACGGTAAGAAAACAAGTATTTATGACCATTACGGTCAGTCACTCTTTATGCTCTTTTTAATATTATATTTACTTATAAAAAAAAATGACTTTTTGCGGGATTTCTTTGTTTTCTTTTTTTAGTCTAATTTCTTCCAAAATTGCTTGCTCAAATGCCTATCGAACTGCAAACAGCTTCAAATATTTCATGTTCCCTTTCACGAATCATGTTTGAATTTGAAAATATTAATTGGTTGGAATGGGTTTGAGAGATGGAGAGAGAGAGAGAGAGAAAAAGATAGTCCTTAAATTAATCCCGAAATTTAGCTTAGGGAACCAAACATGGGATTGGCCGAAACATGGATATCCCGATGTTAATCCTGCACGAATCAAACAGAGGATTGTGTGAGATTTAGTACTAAATTAGTCTCAGGACAAATAATCCAAGACTATCAATCCTACCTCTTTTGGTTTGCGAATCAAACGAGGCAGGGGCCTTAGGGTACCAAGTTTAGGTACTTTCATATGGTTTAGGGGGTTTAGGCACTTTCATTAGGGTTTTTGGGTTTAGCCACTTAGGATATCATACCGTTTCATAGGGTTTTAGAAGTTTAGACACTTTCATAAGGTTTTGGGGGTTTAGGCACTTTCATTAGGGTTTTAGGGTTTAGGCAAAGGTTTCCTAGGGTTTTAGAAGTTTAGGCACTTTCATAGGGTTTTGGGGGTTTAGGCACTTTCATAAGGTTTGGTGGTTTAGGCACTTTCATACGGTTTGGAGTTTAGGAGGGAGAGAGAGAACTGCCATTACACGATTTTTGGAGCTGGTGGTGCTTTTTCACGTTTTTTTGGAGCCGGCGGTAAATTGCTCCAAAAAACTGTCCTTACAAGTAACTTCCCCTTTTAGAATCTTTCGATTCTTTGAATGCGAGGTCATTCAAATTCTTTGACAAAAGAGATTGCACCTATGATACACGGATCCTTTGTATGATTCGTGCAGGATTAACATCAGGATATCCCATGTTTCGGCCAATCCCATGTTTGGCTCTCTCACTCAAACCAACTCCAACAAATTTGACTTTTCAAATTCAAACATGATTCCTGAAAGAGAACATGAAATAATTGAAGTTGCTCAAACCAATTCCAACCAATTAAAATTTTCAAATTCAAACATGATTCTTGGAAGAGAACATGAAATAATTGAAATTGTTTGCAGCTCCATAGGCATATTTGAGCAAGCGATTTCAGAAGAAACTAGGCCAAGACTAAAAAAGAAAACAAAGAAATCCTGCAAAAAGTCATGGATATGCTTCAGCAGAAAATTGTGATTTTTGCTTAAACTTGAGCATGTTAAATTGATCAAAGTCTAAACTTAAGGGCGTATATACTCACCATAATTTATGAAGAACCAAAAAAAATGGCGTAACAAAGCTAAATACTATGGTTCATCTACAATTTCTAGTTTCAAATAAAGAACCCAACTCGTGATAAATAAAAATTAAAAAAAGAAGAACCCAAGGAAACTTTGCTCGGAAAACCCCAACGTCAGATTCTTAATTGGTGACGAGCTAGATATTGTGGTTCATCCAAAGACAAGACATAAACCAAAAGAAAAACCCCAATTTCAGATTCTTCATCGTCTCCTTCCCCTTAATCCAGTTTCTAATAAACGAAAATAGAGAGAAACGAAATCGAAAACACAAATCGAAATCTAGTTGCTTCAACTTTGTCCAATCCAACCACAAATTGAAAACACCAGATATAAACAAAAACAGAGAGAAATCGGGAGGGAAAGGAAGAACAACAAAGTAGCTGGTTCAATCTGTAGAGGAAATCGATCTTCACTGCGTTTCTGGCAGAAAGAGAGAGGCGTGAGAGAGAGAGAGAGAGAGGCGTGAATATTTCTGGCATTTTTGTAATATAATTCCCCCCGGAATAATTATAGGGATAATTTTGTCCCAGTATTATTAATCCATGCGCCCTTGCGGGAACCAAACAAGGGAAAAGGTGGGATTAGACGCGCCTAATCCTATCCCATGCGCCTAATACCTGAATCAAACGAAGCCAAAGAGCCTAAACCCCAAAAAAAGAGTGGCCGGCCTTAATGGTAATTAAAAAAAAGTGACTAACCTTAATGGTAATAAATACTTGTTTTCTTACCTTAATGGTAATTTACTCATTCTAAAGGGTGGATGAGGGAATGTCGGTGATGAAGCGTACACAAGCAATTTTGCATATTTATTCAGGTCTCTAATCTCTATTCACAAAATCCATTTCTTTGGGTAGCAGTTGTAAAGGATGCAAATTGATTTTCAATGGTGCATGTATAATTTATTCGATTGTACAAATTTGTGTACATCGACTAGAGAAGGAGGCCTGAGCAAGTAGATTATTTATTTTGAGCCAAGCCCTCACGAAGTTTTGGATAAGGTAGTTGCTCCTAAGTATGGTTTGGTTTGTGGGAAATTGATTTTGCGAAAGTCATTGTCATGATTGGAAGGCCATTCATGGTTATTGGATAATTAGAGATAGTACTTGTCTAATTTTGGTTGGAGGGGGAATGTGAAATTCCATAGAGAGATGGTGTTGAGAATAGTGTTTGGTTGGCTTTCCCAACTCCATTTTGGATTGTTATCAGTAAAGACCAAGAGATAGTAGATTGGGAACATGTCGTTGAAACATGCTTTGATTTAAATTTAGCTTTAATTTACTGTTCGCTGTATCATATATATGCAAGGTAAAGTTCTCTATGGGGTGGGAGAGGTTGAGATAGGGTAATTTTAACTGGAATCCTTCTATCTTGCCTCGAGAGATAGTGTGGGCAGCTCTTTCCCTTGGAAAAATTGGACGTCTACCACTCCTTCCTTCTAAAATTGCCATTTTCTGTGGTTAATGCTCTTGGTGAACTACTCATTTCAGGAAAAGTTGATCTTCCTAACAGAAATAGTTGTAAACTGGTGTTGCATGTGCAATGAACAGTTGATTAACTGCCTCCTCGTCCAATAGCTAGTGCCTTTGTGAAATTGATGTTCTTTTTTTAGTTTTGCTTGGTGTCCTTGGGTTTTCCCAGGGAGACTGATAAACTTAGGCATTGCTGAATTGGATTTCAGATTCACAAAACCTAAGCAAAGAATGGACAGTTCCACCACTAATTGTAGTTTATGCAGATTATTCGGGGTGAAACGATTCGAAGATCCTTTGCGGTCTCAACGGTTTAGGATCTATTCGGATATGGTAAAGAACATAGCGAGCTTATTGCTTATACCGCCTTTCATTTGTTTTGATTAGTTTTAATTTTACTGGTCGTATCCCCTTGATGCAAATTAAAGAGGCTAACACACACTTATCAAAGGAAAAAAAAAACTTATCAACCTAAGATGCATAAAATGCAATGGAGTGAATTCTATAAGTACATAAACCAAGATTGCCAAACAAGAATTAAAAAAGTGCGCCTGAATGCTACTGGCTCAAAAATTCCGATTAAAAAGCAGCAACAAGCTTTAGGGTGAGTTTCCTCTAAATTTTTTGCCTTCAGACTAATGACAATAGACAATTTGTTTTTGCTAAATGGTAGTATTTTAGTTGACGTATGTCAGTAGAATGAGTTGTGTTGAAATCCGTGAAAACATGGGCATTAGTCAATTTAGCCAACTTAGACAATAGGAGAAACTTACCTTGAGAATTTACATGGTCTTTTTTTTGTTTTCCAAAGTAAAACAAAAAAGAATTTATTATGCCCGAATCCAAATGGGAAAACGAAGGTAACAAAGGAGAAAGATACAAACAGTGATTACAAACACATGTACATGGCTTTATTACAAGACGCAAAAAGGAATTCGATTATGGGTAGCATAGAATCTCATCATTAAACAGAAAAAGTTCATTTCTTCTCCATGTTTAACAGCAATGAAATCCTGAATCTCAGCATATTGTATAATAACTCAAACGAACATAATTCCAACAAATAAAAAGGAGAAAACAAAGCAAGAATTAGGTCAAACATACCCCAAAACACGCCTCTCTTCATACACTTTGGAAAGCACATTGCCCTCGTCCCCATCACCGCACCCAAGAAAACCCCTCCTCTGAATAACCCAATTGAAATCCTCAAAAGATCCAATGTCCTTATTAACCTTCAAAACCCTAGTACCCGCAATGCTACTCAAAACTCGAATCTGAGCACATCTTCCAAACTCAGAATCCTTCCCTGTATACCTCACCAACCGTCTACCACCATTCCTACGCGAAATTAATTGCCGAAAAGCCTTTGATGTCGAAACAAACGGCCGCATTGCTAAAAAACAAAAACCTATTTTTCACCGATTGAAAACCCTAATCGATTCGAGTGGAAAGATTGCCCTAAATTTCAAGTTTGTGCAACAAAATTGGGTACTATAAAAGTGAAATTGAGAGCTTAAAAACGAATTGGAGAAAGATTATTGAATAATGTGAAAGAATGATTGAACCCTAGGGGAGTTTGATCGGTTTTTCTGACGAAGAACAAAATTAATTCAAAGTTCAAACACGTAGAATGTGGCCCATTAGGTTTATAGATCCATCCGGCATATTGGGCTTTCTTCCATTAGTCTGGGTTTCAAATCCTCCATTAGCCTCTTGGGCTGGACAAGGCTCCTGTCCAGATTTAACCAGGTCCAGTCTTGAGCTATTGCGGGTTCGTCACATCATATCCACAATAAAGGTGGGTATGATATGGACCTATTGTGTGGTCAAGATTGCGTCACCTCATAATAAATGACCTGGAGAACCGGTTATTCGTAACTTTTTCGTGAGTTTCGTAACTTTTATACTAAGAATTCGTAACTTTTCAACAATATGATTCGTAACATTTTCCGAATTCGTAACTTTTCCGCAATATAATTCGTAACATTTTCTTGCGTTTTGTAATTTTTCGTGTGTTTCATAACTTTTTATGGGACTCGTAACTTATGAGACAAAAAATCGTAACTTTTTTCAATTCCAATGTGCTAGGCTTGATTTCTTACCTCATACTGGTACTAGAAACTCGAAATCAAGATCATCTTTCACAAAGATGGGAAATTTTGTTGATAGGATAAGGGCTACCTAAAATTTTGAAGGGCTTGACCATAGATGAGAAAAGAGAAAGAGATCTTAATTAAAACCGTCTGTAAGACTTTTTTTTGGACCAGTTTATAATTATGTAATTAACAAAATTTGGGTGCGATTTTTATCCTTTATCAACGTATGGTGTTTTAAGAAAAAAATATTGCAGTGTGAATTTCAGCACTCTGCCTTTTCTACTAAATGATTCTATAAAGGGTTAAACATCTACTTGCCCCTTAAACTATCAAAAAAAAATTTACCCCTTCAACTACTAATTGAACTTGCTTCCCCCTTCAACTACCATTTTCTTGTTTACTAAGGACAAATCACATTTTTCATCCAAAATTTGTGACGGAAACCGTTAATCTAACACTGTCTATATTTTAAGCGCTAAACAAGAGGGTAATATGGATATTTCCAAAACCCTAAAACTATCAAGCCGAATTGGGGGTTGTTACGCTGATGTCGATCAAACTAAACTCCAAACTCGAACACACACACACAGAGATAGCGAGGGAGAGAGGGGGAGAGAGGAGGGGCTCGAATGGTCACCAAAGCTAGGGTTTTCAACTGGATTCATGTATGATTGAGGATAGCATGGATCTTGAGAGTTCCTACTAGAAGAAAACCGAAATGTAAGTATTGAGCCCTTGATTAATACCCACCATTTCGGGATTGAAGAAGTTGGAATTAAGTTATTTTATACTGCAATTGACCTACTTTATCTATATTACATTACACAACGGTTTTGCAAAATGTCTCTCTCACAACTGTCCTCCGTGGCACATTGAAGGGCTATGATTTAATTCTAAAGCTAACTTCACTTGATCCAAGGGTTTTGATTTCTTTCCGTTCAAAATTCAAATCCATAGGATGGGGATTTCTCTTCTAGGGCTAAGATTGACACAAAGTTAATCTAATGGGTATTATCAATTCCCAAAATCATTCAGATTCTCTTTCCTTTTCAAAACAGTTACGGTTCAAACTAGAGATTCAAAGATCCAAAATTCATAACACATTGTTTGTAATGTTGAATTGTTTCTCTCCAACAACCACATACTCTATCTCAATGCATAAATCCTTCTCTGTAATCTTCATCCGTTTGCAAATGCACAAAATCCAAACCCAACAAGCACACCCTCCCTCTTATTAGTTCATCGATGGAGGATCAATTGGGAGTTTTTCGACTTTTGGATCATTGATTTATAAGGCCTTTGTGTCTGACACGACCAAGAGGTTGCCTGGTTTTGGTTTTGGAATACTCGCAGGTACGTGATATTGAGTCACTAATTCATTGTTTCAAACTTTTGGAGGTTTGTATTCCTCATACAAACGAAGGCCGGTCTCATATTTCATTCTTTTTGTTGTAGGTCATCCGTATGTTGGATTTTTTTTTTTTTGGCTGCAGTCCATCGCTTTTTGGGTTCTTGATATAACCAAAGGTATCAACTATCATGCTCTTTGCTCTCATTTTGAATCCTAGCCTTCATTGCCGCAAATAGGGTCGTCCGTACATATTGTTATTATTCTTAGGAAACTAATTGTTTTTTAATTTTTTCATAAATTTAGCTCATCTATGAAGGGTGAAAAGTTGGTCTCACTCCCTCTCCATCAATGCAAAAGTCTATAATCGCTTGGAGCGGAAAAGCAAATTATTCTTCCCTTTTTCTTCCTTTTTCATAGAGACGCACATGTAATCCATAGTTGCATTCATATTCTACATTGGATACAATGTAAGTAAGAGGGGTTATAATTTTACTAGAATAAATGTAGTTTTGGTCATTGTTAGTACATAGGAGGTGTAATAATTTTGTAATTAACATTGATAATGTTGGAATTTTTTCCCCGGTGATCCCAAGTTTTAGTGATAGGCTTTGCTAGAAGTTAAGCAAGCGTATGTATGTGTCTATCCATGTTCACTTCTTTTGCTTTATTTAAGGAGTATGAAGTAATTAAATATGGATTGATTTTTCTTCTTTAATTTCAAGTAGTGAGGTTGGATCAAACGTTCTATTCGATTTGTTGATATGACCATATGTGATTGAGCGGGTTGTCTAAGTTGACATAAATTAAAGTTGAGAAGTGTCATTCAACTGGCAATCGAATTGTGTTCAGAACGTGTTGCTACTTAAAAAAATATTGCTACTTAAAGCCATTGGTTGAAACTAATGCTTCTTAAAAAAATATTTTTTTCTCATTACATTCACTATCAAAATGATGTTGCTCAGAGAAGCATAATTTATCTAAATTGTGTTCAGAACGTGTTGCTTCGTGCTTTTAGGCACGGACAAACCCTAGTATACATATTGGGTATACTAGGTTAAAGACTAATATAGCCTTGGGGTTAAGTTTTCCGTCCATCAAATGGATGGAAAACATGATTTGTCCTTAGTAGTATTTGAAGGGGGGGAGTGAGTTCAATTGATAGTTGAAGGGGGAAGTAAATTTTTTTTTGATAGTTTAAGGGGCAAGTACATATTTAACCCTTCTATAAACACAGAATATTAAAAAAAAATGTAACATATCTAATAACTAGGGATTGCCCTGCGGAACGTATTGAACACAACCTAAGTATAGTTTTCCATTACAAATAAACTCTACTTATCCCCAAATATATATTTTTTAATAAACCTCAAACATGGTCCATCAAACTAATTTAAGCAAAAACTTAATTCCAAAACAAATAAGGAAGCAGTTTCAACAACCAATTAAACAAAACCTGTATAATTTCATTCAGGGCCTTTGGTAAATTATTCGTGAAAAAAATATAATAGCAACTAAAATGATAAAAAAAAAATAAAAAAAATTGTACAATCAGTTGTGATATCTTGTAGGTCGAGTTATATACAAAAGTATGAGACTGAAAACACATGCCCATGTTGGCTCCAACTCTCACTTGGGACACATGCCAATGCTGCCTTACCATGTCTTAAAAAATGACACCCAATTGGACTTGTTTTTTTTTATTGACCTAAAAAGAATAGGAAAAAAAAAAAAAAAAAGTTCCACGGTTAGCCAGAAATCAAAGCAATCACACAAAAAATCTTAATAGTGATAATCATAAGAAATAATTATCTATTTACATTATCCCATACCAGTAATGTGAGCATGAAGGATGGAACCTAAATTTCATGGAATTTACGTACCTTTTTTTTGTTCATGCGGTGGATTTTCGTGCGTAGATCCAGGAAAAAGCAGACAGAGGGAGAGGAAAGAAGAAGAAACGAAGTAGTGAGGCTCTCAGGGTCACCTCCCCACCTCATTTTATCACCTCACCCTCATTTTATCAAATGACAAACTCACCCTGAGCAGGTGGAATAGATTGTGGCATCTCCCAATTTTGGGAATAGAAATCGCTTTAATTTTTTCGGAATAATCTCATCCCCTAATTTGAATTAGTATCAATCCTGGCCGTAGGATAGAAATCCTCTTTATATGGGTTTTGAATTTTGGAATATGGCTCTCCCAATTTTGGCAATAGAAATCCCTTAGATTTTTTTTTTTTTAGGAATGATCTCATCCCCTAATTTGAATTAGAATCAATCCTGGCCATAGGATAGAAATCCTCTTCGTATGGGTTTTGAATTTTGAACAGGAGCAATAAGAACCCTTGGATCAATTCAACCATGAACATAAAAATTCAATCACAACCCTTCAATGTGCCGCAAAGGACACTTGTGAGAGAGACATTTCTCAAAACCGTTGTATAATGTACTCCAATATGGATTTCTTTTTATCGCTATTTTGGTTTCCAATTTTTTCATTTACTTAAATGCTTATAATTCATTTTTCATGTTTAGAGTGGGTTATAATTTTGTTTTTCATTTACCCGAAAAACTAATACTAATAATTTTGTTTTTCTTACCCATATTTTGTCCTATGGTGGGACACATTTGATTCTTCAGAAGATTTCAATTTTCTTCGCCAGCTTGAAAAGTGTGAACATTATCCTCCACTATGATTGGTTAAAAGAATAAAATCTCATTTTTTAAACAAGTTAATCATATTTAAAGCACTGAACCAATCATGTAATAATTCAGGTGCCAAATCCAGCTTGCATTTCAATTAATCTTGGAGTCCAATCCCGCCGTCCACTTGCGGGAATCCCCATTAAAACCTAAACAAAGGTCTTCATGAACTGATACCAAATGAGTTGATAAAACCTGGGAGGTTTCAAATCCGATACATTAGAAGGAGAAAATGATCGGGTATAGCCACGTGGTGCCCGACCGAGCATCTCGGCCATCTGCAATATGAGCCTTCCAAAACCACTTTTGGACACCACGTGGCTGTACCCAACCGGCACCCAAATCTTTCCCCATTAGAAAAGAGTAAATCATAAAATTCCAAGCCTTGAACACCGGCCAAACCCATGAGGTTTGTTTCAACCAATCATGACCGGGAGTAATGACCCACTTGTCAGATGGGTGAACAAAATTGCACCATTCTTCAGGATTAAGCTAAGAAACATTATCTAAAATAGTGACCTCATTATTCCATAATCCATATCTAAATAGAAAGAGTGCAGCAAACAAGCGCATGATTTTTCGGTTCTTTGCATCTTTCACAAAGAATCCATATGCACTTTTTTTTTTTTTTTTTAAATAAAAAAAAAGAATATATGCACTATTTACAAAAGCAAAAAAAAAAAAATTAATGCCAACTTAATTCCCATGGAAAGATAGAAAGGGCATACTGTACAATTAACTTATAATCAACATAAATAGTGCAACTACGAAATTTGTAACCGAAAACAGAAAAATATAGAGAGTAAAAGAATGCAACACATTCACCAACTATCATAGCTGCAAATCTGCAATACAAAAAAAAAAATTAAAAAAAATAAAAAACATCCAAAAATAAAAAAACTCCTCCAATTTCTAACAGTCTCTGCATCGGCAGTATGTAGAAATGTAGCAGCATCCACGATTTCTCGTATCTGATCAGTAGTCTTAATCCTCCTCTTCACAGCATATAATTTTTAATTCTTTTGATAGACAACAAGAAACCATGTGGAATTTTTCCTAATCTGGTTTGAATGGACTCTATCGAAGAGGCCCTAAATCTAAGGCAGAAACGGAATAGCACAGAATTCAAAGTCGTGAATTCGAAGTCACGCTAATGTTCCCACATTGCAATTACTAGTCAGCTATCAATTGATCGCGTACCATCCTTTAGTATTGCGTGTTAGAACTTAGAATACTAGTTGAATCCGGACATAGAAAGCCATCTTCATTCGCTTATTTTACTGTTGCTAACATCTGCATTTGCAGGAAACTTGCCAAAAGGAACAACCTGAAAGAGTACAGGAGAGATGGAGGAGAAGCATTAATGGCATAATCGCGAACAAAAATTGAACGATAATAAGCGAACAAAAGCATACTTGATCATTGCCAGGAGTGGAAACAACTGAAGTTTTCATCCTCTTCGCATTGCCCATAGGGCTTGCCTTCTCTACTTCAGTATCTTCATCAATAAAGTTTTGATCTGTCACCTCTGTGAAAAGAACAAAAATAGTCGGAACCATTGAAAACGAAAGAGAGAAAATAAATATAGGAACAAAAGGATCCCAACGGAAGAATTATCGACTGAACTGTGCTCAGGGTGACGTCAAATTTCCAAAGCAGTCAGAGTAAAGGCGAAATTTCGTATAGAAGGCATTTCCGGATTAGAAACGAATGGCAGTCTTTTAGAATTGGTAATATGGTTGATCAAGCATGCCCTCTACCCGATCAAAGTAATGACTCTATTCAGCGCCTGATTTTCTCACATCCTTTCACGAACGATATAACGAACCGAATTTGACAGAAAGAAGTGAATAGAGCACCTCAATAGTGGGACGAAGAAGTACAATATATGGTAAACGATGTATTAGCTCAATTAATCTACACGCTATCCCTAGTAGCGTAGGAATGCCTTCTTTCTGGTTTTGGTTGGCGTGCTTGTTAGGGGCATCCTCTCCCCTTTATGGTCAGCAATCTTGATTAGTTCTGTCAATAATAATATTTTCTTCCGACAAAATATTCACCTTCTCTTTCTTCCTGGATTCCAATTTGCACAACGAATCTCAACTACTATTATCTTAATCATCTTTCAATAAAGAAAAACTTTTTCAACTGAAGCAAATGGATAGCGGCATGCAAATTTTGACTCTGCAAATAAAATACGGGACACAGATATGAACTTACACGAGCCCACAAACGGAAAAAATGGAAAAATAAGACACGGAAGGTAAGGCAAAGAAATATACATACAGGAAATACCCCGGCATATTGTTGAGAGCTACCTGTATTGCTGCTGTCAACTGGATCATCATAGTGGCAATGGCGAGAGTGAGATGCGGGAGGTCGCTCCAAATTGGCAGCTAATGCAGTAGAGGTCAATGCCATTTTCCCACTCACACGGACCGCCAGACTTCCAAATGCTGTTTTTTCTTGAAGAGTAGAAGATGATACAATTTGTTTTCTGCGCGAAGATCTGAAATGTCGAATCCATGGATCTGCTAAAATAAGACCAGACCCCTCTGCCTTTTCCAGCTGGGATTCATGTCTTGCAAAATTGATATTTCCCCAACATCCACTTTGAAGAACCTTAAACTGAAAAAGAATTCAACAAAAAATGGTAAGCATACTCGGGGCAATCAGAGAAGCAATACAAAACATTTTGTCTAGCCAAATAGGCAAAACCCTAAAAGTAGCACATAAACAAGAGTGCATCAATGTAAAACCTGGCCAGAAGAGATATGAGGATTGGCATGCTTTTTCCCTGAGAATATTGGATCAGATGAGTGCTCTCTTTGCGACCGCCAACCAAGTAAATCAAATGAATTATACAACTCGTCGACAAAGGATGCTTCCATAGACTTTAGGTACAAACTGTGCTTCTCATCTGTCCAGTCCGTGGAAATTGAATCTCTGGCTGGAGAGTCCTGATTTATGAGATACATAAAACCGTGAGGGACCCTTGTCGTGCATTTATCTACTAGAAGGACAGAGAAGTTAAAGACCAAACCAGTGACATCTGAAAATACATTTCTTTTTCTTAATATGAGAAAAATAGCATGGCATTCAGGTATCATGAAGAAAGCAACCAGAACTATTAGCCCACGCTCATTACTAGAGTGTGAATAAACCAGAAACCCATGTCAGTATTGTTGTGGATTCCACCCAACGTACACACACACAATTGCACGAAGAGTAAATCAAGCAAGAACACAAAGAAGCAACAGTGAGATTTTTACTTCAATAGTAATTAGGTAGATCCATGGCACACACCTGTTTCCACTATGCATCAAAAGAAGGAAGAGTGCAGATTACATTGGCATCTGCATATCAAGTGAATTTATATCCTACGGTTTACTAGGGTTTACACTACCAAAACTGATCAGGCTTCACAAGAATCACAACCCCCAGTAAGTATCCCCCAAATTCAAGAGGTAGCCACTAGCCTAGGTCCCGCTTTCCCTTTTCATTAATATGGCAAGACACTCGGAAGCAATTCATGCTAAAATCTGTTGGATGAAAATGGAGTTCAAGCCAAAAGCATGATCAGTTGAGATAATATAGTTAGCTTCATTTAGGACTCCCCGGAGAGAGAAATATAGTTCCTGGCACACTTTGTCGATATGCCATCTTCAATCGGGATGAGGTAGAGACGTAAGTAGTGGAAAAAATTGTAGATGTAGGATTTTAATGAACATTCTCAAACAAGCACCAAAAACACAGCAAGTCGTGACCTTCAACCTGCTCTGATATCAGTTTGTAGCCTTATGTATGGCCTTTGCATAACTGTATCTAAGGTTGTCCTTCTCAAAGGGTTCTTCTTCCCCCAACCACTTAGAGTCATGTTCTCCAGCATCAACTTCCTACACCCCAAACTTCTTTACCTAAATATACCCCATATAGGCAACAACTCTTTCTTATAATAGCAAAAAAATAACTTCGATCTACCAGACGACCCGACCATAACAACGGTTCGGTCCATCAGTCGAGTTTATATACATGCTACAAACCCATAAAGAACACCGAGAAATTACCAGATTTCAAATTCTGGGCAAATTTTCTGAGTACTTACATTTCCCTTTCCTCAATGAGCATGGAAAAATCTTCTAGGTTCTAAACAAACGTTAATATCATAGTCTATGCGGATACCCTTTATATTCTTTCCAATTTCATGACCCAAACCATCTTTAGGTACTTTCCCTTTTCCTTTTCCATCCCCTCTAATCGAAGATCGGTACATAGCCTAAAAAAGTTAATGAGAAACTTAAAAAACCTAAGGTCATCTTTTCCTACAAATAAAGATTCTTCTCATTTTCCTGACGCAAACACAATTTTAGCTCGTTTCACAGCAGTTTCTTTGCCTTTCCTAAAATAACAAAATCCAAGATCCAACCAAACATATCCTTAAATCAACTAAAAACAAAAAAATTATCCACTTCACAAAAAAAAAAATCCACTTGAATCTCACAAAATATGTTCATCTGCATACATAAAACCGCACAAAATTTCTCAACATCTTTACGAAATCATATACATATACGTTTAGGTATACCTGACTCGAAGGCTGTGGGATTTCAACAGAATCGGCCGAAGCGCTTCCATCTTCCATAGCTGCTCACGTTATCGGTCTTACACACGCACTCTCTCTCTCTCTAAAAATCGAAATTCGATTCTGTTGGCGTTTGATTTTGGGATTTCTGGACGATATTTTGTTGTTCTAGAGAGAGAGAGAGAGAGGAGGGAGAGATATAAATGAGAGGTGCCAGGTGTCAATCGCTTTTACAAGTGTCGTGGGCCCATGAGGGCGCCACGTCGACTGACAGCGATGATGAGAGAGGGTAGTAGATATTTTGGTGGAAAAAAATATCGGAATCTTCTTCCGACTGCCGAAAAATATCTTCTTTGTCTTCCGTCCTCATCACTTTGCGAAACTTTTTTGTTTTTTTTTTTTATCGACTCAGGTGTCCGGCCCAATTTACGACTTACGTACACATCTACTAATGACTTATTTTGTTTGGTTAAAGATAAATCATTTATACTAAGAGTTTGAGATTGAGAAATTCAAAGAAAATTATCTGATTCCGAGAATCAAACGCTAATCAATTATGGAGAAAGCAAACCAAGCCGACCAACAAAATTCAACCTTTGGGCTCACATGCGAAACTTTCAAAACAAGCGACATGCGGTTTCAAACTTTCCATGTATGGGAAGTCTTGCTTTGTTGTGTGATTGGCTGTGACGATATTTTGAGAGATCATGGGATGATCGAGATTGAGATCAGTTCAAAAAAAAAAAAAAAGGGATAAGATTGAGAGGACAAAGTAGGATTTTAATGTAGTATTTGTTGGTTTATAATGTCAAAAAAATGTGTATAAATGTCAAGTATCTATATATACCGGTCAAAACATAATTATATCCGATAAAAACTATGGGTACAATTAGCCCAATCGAATGGCCGTAACTGGTTAATTCAATTGTCTAAATTTTTTTCTCAAAATTTATTTAGAATCCAAGCTCTTATGAATGAAAAATTAAAAGATCGAATTACATACTTACACTTATCTGATTGAGTTAATTTTTCTAAATAAACCTTGAAAACTATTTTTAAATGAATGAATGAGTTCTTTTCCAAAAAAAAAAATTATTAAACAATTTGAATTATTCATGTGAATCTCTTGAGTGGGTCCCACACGCACACGACCCATCTATGCATGGTTGGTGGCTTGGTGCACAAATGATCATGTACTCATAGACCGGTTGTAATTGTACTACTACACTGGTTTGATGTCATTTCGATACAATCTCAAATTCTGATCAGTGGATAACTCATGTCACTTTTGGGTGTAGACCTGTTAGTTTGAATGAATGAAAGATTAGAAAACACTAAAGCATGTTCTACAAAACTGAATTATTCTGGAACAGATTTATTCTCTCACAATACATCAAGTCAAAAAGTCGACAAGCCAATTCCTAACCTGGAGAAAGGGGCCCTGTAGTGAGGAGAAGTGAGCAACGGTAACCATTCGATGCAGCAATCAATGGTTCAGATTTAAAACAAACTCTTCCACGAAAGAATAGACTCTTCCATGGAAGAGTACTCTTTGTCTATGGTTTACTCACTACCAGTGGCGTAGCCAGGAAATTTGGTCAGTGAGGACACAATTCACAAACGCTAGTATTTATGTTATGAAAAAAAAAAATCTCTTCTTAAAGAATTTCTAACATGTCTTATTTTGTCATTTGAAATGAGTTTCGTTTGACTTACATTTTATGAAATGAGTCTCACTTGGCTTCCAAGGGGGAGGTCTGGGGTTCGAGTCAGTGGAGGTCTGAGGTCTGGAAACATGTAGTTTTGAGGCAAAAATTTAGTAAATTAAGACTTGTTTACGAGTAATTAGTTATTCAGTGGCTCTGACATTGCCATGTGGTGTCCTAACTCTCTTCTCAATTTCATCGCATATTCAGTTAAAACTCATACTCCATATTTGAGTCCCACATAAATATGTGTAAGAGAGTTACATTATAACACCAAATAATAACTTCCAAAAGCACTAATTAATTTTTTGTAAGTAAAAAAAAGAAGGTAATATACCAATTTATATTTTTCTAAAAAAAAAAAAAATCATCCTCAACTGCTCACTACACCATGTATTCCCCACGCTCCCTCCCAGCCTAATTGCTAAATTTGATACTCATGAGGTGTCCCACTAACTTGGTTTTTTGGTTTTTTAATTTTTTTATATGAGAGCTCGAAATACGTGTTGACTTTTTATTATTTTTTATGTGATGTATTGTGAGGGGATGACCTGTCTCAAAAAACATAATAAACTGATTTTTGACTTTTTGAATGGGTGGAACGGGCCCTCAAGATATATAGGTTCATCACTTTTTACAGCAATTTGGAATTACATTACTGATTGGATTAGCACTTATGAAAGAAAATTTTGGGTGCAAATAGGGTATGGTTGACGTGGTGCCCCTCGGCGCAAAAATGCATCGGACGGCTCGGATTGAAACACTCTTTTTATTTTTTTTTCTAATTTTTTTTAAATCCGGACGGCACTTTCAATCCGGACCGTCCATTGCATTGTTGGACGGCCCGGATGTGCCGAGAGGGTACCACGTGGTACCCTCCCCGTACCCAAAATTTTCTCTTATGAGTGACTTCTTGCATGCTTTTAGGTCTGGTGCATGCACCCATTCTGAAAATCAGTAATGAAGTTCTCTAACATGTCCAGAACCATTAAATCAGTACCAGAATCTTTCTCGGACTGCCGAAAATATCTTCCGTGTCTACCGTCGTCATCACTTTGCTTTCAAAACCAGCATCATGCGATGTTTGAATTTTTTTTTTTTTTTTATCGAAATGCGATGTTTAATTTGAAACACAAAATAACCAAAAGAAAGCAACGAGCAGTTTTTCTAGACATTATATTAGGGTGTCGGTTTGTTGTTTTATTAGCTTTGGCGATGGCGATTGAGACTTGGAGCTAGCCGTCGGAACCGGGGGCCTATAGTGAGTAAATCACTAGAGGCTGCGTAGTGAAATCTTGGCTTTTCAATTCTTATTTTGGACAGTCCTGATCTTAAATAAATTTTTCGCGACCAATTTATTTAAGATCCGAACCATTCAAAATACTTTTAACAGCCGAGATCACTCTGTAATCACTACAGGCCCCCTCTTCCGTATCCGTTGGTGTCAAAATAATTTTGTTAAAGTTATATACAACATCGATATCAAAAGTTAATGATTTGTTGCGTTAGAGCATCTCTAGCAATTAAGGCAGCAACATTAGCAAATCTAACTTTTGGCTAAATTGCTTAGTCCAACCAAAAACCACAACCCAACAGCCTAGCTTCAAACTCCGCCATTTGGAAGACTGCTAAAGTAACTCACCAGTAAAAAATTATCTTGATTGGACATATTGTTAGGTATTAAAATATTAAAAATTTGAATTATTTTGACACCTATCGATGTCTGATCAAGATAAATTTTTTAATGAATGTTTTTCTCAACAAGCCGTTCTACACATACGGTCCAGATCAAGAGGTTACCGATTGCACAGTTGTATCTTTTGTTGAAGATTCTTTCGGATTTTGGGATTTGAAATCTGAATGAAAATTGAACGAATTACATCAATTACGTACAAATATCCGTTCGGCCTGATTTTCTATAATTATTCGGATCGTTTGTATGGAATCCCGATGTGGGGTCCCACATGGCCATATTTGGAGGAGCACTTGACTTGCCCCTAAACGGTGTCGTTTTGGGTCACGATGCATGGTGGCTGGTGCAGCCATTCCAGTGCACTCCAGGCTCCCAGCTCCCGTGCATTTTTCAATAACACAAATAAACTTAAGAGTAGCAGTTCAAAAAAATAAAAAATAAACTTAAGAGTATAAATTTTGTCATTTTGATGTGGTCCTATAAATTTTGATTTGGTCCTAAAGTTGTACCTTTGACTGAGTTTGAGGCCCCTTAAATATCTTGATCTAAGGTGTAAGCACTTCAAATAAGAAATTAATTGGACTCGGGAAAAAAGTCAATAAAAGAAGTCGAATACTGCCTCCGTCCGGATTTGTTAGTCCATTTTGGGAATTCCAATCTTTTTTCCATTACATTTTGAGTTTATTATTTTAATATTTTACCCTCAATCCCTCAATTTAATACTCCTTCCATTCCAATTTGATAGTAGTTACTACGAAACTACATGAAATTTCAAACTCAAAAATTATTTTGTTATCAATATGGATCTTGTTTGATAGATCGCATTGAGAACTTTTAATATGGTTCAAAAAAATTCAAAAATGTAAACACATTATTTAAAAAAGTTAGTTTTTGAGTTGTTATTTTAAGTTTTAGGAAAGGGGCAAAAAGTAAAATTTGCATACTTTATCATTTGACTTTTGAAAATGGACAAATATTTTAGGACATGAAAAAATATATTTGGGGACAAACAAATCCGGACGGGGGAGTATTTTATTTTTTTGTCATTCGTTAATCCTAATCTACTCTATTATAAGCTATCATCGGAGCTGAAATATTCCATCACTTGAAATTAATTAATAAATATAATAAAAAAAATCATTTTGCAAAACAGATACTTTTAAAAAGAGATTAAATAGTACTACGAATTTTGTGAGGTTGATGATGCAGTTTGCGCAAGTCCTCGAGGAGAAACAAAACCCTACAAAGATCTTTTTTATGTAGGGCTCTCGGACAAATATCTGTGGGAAAAGGAATTTTACCCTAACTTAGAAGAAGGGCAATGTCGTCAAATGATAGGAATATAGATATAAATCATTATTATAAAGGATAAGAAAATTCAAAATTAGTCTCAGCAAAGGGGGAGGTGAGAAAAGGACTTCCCTTATCCCATTCCATGTAGGGACAGTTTTAAAAACCTATCATATTTAGTAAAGCCGAAGTCAACGAGGGTACTATCTTGAGTTAGTGTAGCTATACTTTTTTTTTAACACAGCAACGCAAAATTAATCAATATATAGAGGATGAATTTAAATACTTGAAATTTTTAGAAAATACTCTGAATAAATAAGAATAACAAATTAGCCCGAGACGCATCGCTAACAAACCGCCGTATTAATGCCGTTCAATTTCACCACCTTGTCTGTGAGACCTCGATGCGGAGGGAGTAGAATAACGGGACCGCAGAAGTCTATTTGCCGCGTAAGATATGATGATGTTTACAAAAACAAAAATCGTGAACTACATAAGCATATATCAACACTGGTTAAAAAAAAAAAACATAAGCAATATCAATTTCCTCAAAAACAAAAAGACCGGAAAAATAAATAAATAAGACCTAGAGTCATAGTCATCGCGATAGGAAAGTTAACTGAAAGGGATTTTCATGTTGGAAGAAATTTGGTGACAGGATATTTTCATGTAGGAAGCAGCAAAATCTGTTCTTCAACTGGATACATGTGTGCCGAAGAAAAGAGAGGTATTGTAAAAAGAATGAACAGTTGGCTGTACAACAGCACGTATGAATTACAGAATCAACATAAAATGTGTGAGTAGAGTTTTCGTGTGGATAGTAAATATGGCTCAAAAAATAACGTATACGCAGGGCAAAATCATCCGATGCACGTGACTGTGAATGCATTGTGGAGCCATGTGCATGGACGGCTCCGAATGCAATGTGTCAAGATCATCTGTGTGTCCCTTGCACTGTTGTTGCTCAAAATCGTATCAACTCGGCAGTTGACATTTTATTTATGTTTTTTTTTACAACATACTTTTCCAAGTTCACTCTTCTAAATAGCTACTTCTTCGGATCTCAACCGTGAGTTCTTTCATAAGCTAGCAACGGTATAAAGCCAACTCAAAGGATGATATTCAAGTTCCATGCTTCTCATCACCCTCGACGAGCTCATTTTCTTCCAGGTTTATCTGGCCTGTAAAAGGAAGAGAAACCATCAGTGTCTGTCACTTGAAATCAACATCATGGATAGTGCGAGAAAATGTTCGTTTAACCTGTTAATCATAAATTTCATTTTGATTTGGCCAAAAGAAATAAACGAAAAAGGAAATTAGCTATTAAACAATCAGAGTTGAAAATATTGATTGTACCAAACTGTTTTGAATCTCGAAAATCGAGGTTATAATTGTAAACATCAATTGTATCTATGAAAATTTGCACCATACCAAACAAGGATGTTAGAGACGGCGTCTTTGAAAGACCATTTGATCTTATCATGTCTGCACCTGCACAGAAAATAGTGAATTTAGATCGGAAATGATTCTTTTGTAACTAGTTTTGATCTGAAAATATAGGGTCATGGACATAATAGACAGTGAACAAGGACTTCATCAGTTCTAAAAGAACCACTTCCAAATGAAACTCAACTACGTAAAAGAATTAAGGCCACGTATGTTGACACAACCGTGTTAAACTTTCACTAAGCATCTTATCAAAATAAAATGAAAAAACAAAAAAACCTTTCATTAAGCACTTGTTTATATTGACATATCTCAATTTGGAGTTTAGTAGGGTAGTTACTGCAACTGTCGCACTTGTTCAAAGTGTTCCATCGTAAATCAATAATACTGAAAAAATAAACGTCAATGATGCAAGCCTTGTAAAGGAATCCTCTTAGCCATTAGACATGGAATTGGACTACAAATCCTGTGAGAAATCATTTCCGGCATTTGATTGCAACAAGGAATCAACAAATTACATACCCGTTGGACAACCACAGTACCATACTCTTAGTCGTGCAGTATCACTTATCCTATGGAATAATATTCCTCCTTATTAGTAATCGACCAATCAAAATGGCCTAAGAGAATCTATTACCTATAATCACATCTTCCCAGCCAATGACTCAATGAATTCAGGACAAATTTCTTTTTAGTCGCTTTATGGACATGTTGATAGCTAGCTTGATATACACTGTTGGGCCCATTTCCTAACAGCTTAAGCTTTTGGGAGAGTTTGTAACTTAACATGGTATCAGAGCTCTGGTTGAAAGAGATTTTTTGTTCAAGTCTCTCTGTTGGCATTTGTCCCACGTTTGCATTCTGTTTCTCCCCTTAGTATTATGTTCTGTTCTGCTCTGCTCTCTGAAAATTTGCATCTCCATGTGCAAGATGGGGTTGCACATGAGGGAGGGTGTTGTATAGCTAGCTTGATATACATTGTTGGACGCATTTCCCAACAGCTTAAGCTTTTGGGAGAGTTGGTAACTTAACAGGACAGAGGGTTACTCCTTCGAGGGAAGGATCAGAGTTTGCAGTACCACTGAATAATTTGGGCAAACTATCAATCCTAGACTCAGTTCCTTTGCCTGTGGTAACTTTGTTACAAGTTTTTTCATTACGTTTGGATCTGCTTTTTTCACATTTTGGATATAAATCAAGATGCTTCAACTACGCAGAATTATACACCAGAAAACAAGAATAAAGGAGTATCAATAACAGTGTACTTAACCAGCTCACCTGAAGTCCGACCTGCTTTTAGCATGTCCGAGTTCTTGAAAGTATACCCTATGAAATTAGCATCTTTTGATGTCAACATCTGCAACATTGGACATGCAAATCTTATTTTCAATGTGGAACAAACAATACAAAGAAACAACTGCAACAAGAGTGACAGATTATATTAAACACGGAAGTAGCAGATCTAAATAGATACTATCTGATATGCGATTTGTATGAAGAAGTTAAGCACTAGGATAAATAGATTCAACATTAAGCTTCATCCGCCAGCTACAGAAATCCCATCTTTCCTGCTTGGGCCCTTGCTTTGGTTAAAGCATAGAACCATCAACTTCCTTATTACCTCAACCAACATCTATGGCATACTCTTCTTCTAAACTCCCAATCAAATTCAGGAACATGTTACTCTTCTAGGAATCTAGCTTTAGTTTGTAATGGAGATGAACCACTTTTTCTTCCAGGTCAGATTTCAAGAGGTAAGCACGAAAATTTCCTTTTTTTTTTGCTTTAGTGGAAAGAAATCTTTCTGCTTCACGGAAGAAGGGGGTTACTGAAAGTTGAAGCTCCTCTCAACATATCTTAGCATAAAAAACCACAGCCTCAAGCAGAAGAGAGCTATAAATGTGGATCGTATACTAAACTCAACTTTGCCGTTCCAAAAAACCAAAAACCAACCATGAATGCTAGATAATTCAAAGTCCAATTGGGATCCCGACACAAAATGAAACCCAAAAGCCATCTTTCATTGCAAAGTTGACATATAAGACTGTAAGCATAAAGAAGCACGATAAAAACCAGGGATGGCTGGGAAGTTTTCTAGTTTAAGTTTATGTACTACAATTGTCTTAGCACTTGTGGATTGCAATACATCATACGCAAGCTGCATTACATGGTCAATTAATCCGAAGGATTGAAGTTAACAAGCGCCAATTACCTTTCGCCAAGGTCCCACTCTAGGTATTGTGGAAGGTGCATCTTCTACCTATCAGACGACATAAGGTTAATCTATGTAATATTATCACTCTGCCAAAATAAAAATAAAAAAGGAGAGGAGAAAGGAAAATTCGTAAATGCAGAAACTTCCAATCCAAGGTATAAAATTTGAACAATATTTCAAGGTTGAGATGGATGAGGATTGAGGGGTTAAGGCAAAATAATAAATGAAAAATGACTCTATTTGTGACATGGCTCAGTGTTGTAGTGAAATACTGAAATGTGGGGTTAATGGTAGAAGAAATGGCTGAGATTTTCGTTCTATTTTTAATATTATATATTTTGGGATGGGTATGACAGCATGTGTGGTCTATATGGCAGGTTCTTCAGCTGAACAGAACAATTTGCAGAGTACTTGTGCTTTAAGTGATACAAAGGAAGAAGAAAGGCTAACAAAACACGGGCCAGATCACTGAAAAAGAAACATGACAAAATATGGGCAGGTTGGGCTCAGTTCTACATAATTTAGCAAAATGATGAGAAAACCCTGAAATAAAATTATTCAATAATCCATGTACTCACTTCAGGAAACTTCTCAAAATTCTGAGTGTCCAATTCTCCAACAACAGTAGGTTTGTAGGCAGCTTCCAATTCATACAGCATGTCCCACTGGATGCCTTTAAACCATGGATGTGCCTAGAGACACACATGAATAATACAAACAGATTGGCAAAAGCTCAAATTTTCAGGGAAAAAATGAATTCATTTTCCATAAGTTTGGTACCTTTATTTCTTCCACTCCTCTGGTTCCTAACCTTGTGTCCACATCACATAACAAACGACAGATTAGATCCTTAGCCTCATTTGATATTTTTGGCTCCTCTGGAAATTTCAGGCATTTCTGCCACTTGGTTATCTGACACAAAAAAAAAATGTAAAAATGAGACATCCAGCAAAATGAAGGATACGCACGGACCAACTCATAGAAATTGAAATCAAGGTTTAGCGTCTTTTGTGGAAAACCCATTCTCCTTTCCGAAAGGAAAATGAGTGAAATAATTTTCATTACTCTATTCAATATTCATCAATACAAGAAAACAGCCTATGAAAGAACATTTTGAAGGCAGTTTTCTAGAATGCTCGACCAAATGTATTTTCATGTCATTCTCGTGTTCCTTCCTGAAAACATGAAAAATTTCTCACATATACCGAGAATCAGAAACTAGTTACAAGGGATTGGGATACCTTGTGATATGTGATCCTTGGGTCATCTGAACAGAAGGGAGGATAGCCAACAAGCATCTCATACATGATTGCCCCCAACGACCACCAGTCACACTCCACTCCATATCCCTTTTTAAGCAAAACCTCCGGAGCCATATAATCCAGAGTCCCAACAGTTGAATATGCCTTGTAGAATCAACAATCACTCAGATCAGGAAGAGGTGAAGAATAAACATGAGCCAAAAAGAACGTAAAAAAGTACTATTTTACATCCTCCTGTATATGCAAAAAGGGATAGATGGAGAAAATACCAAGGCACGACGATTACGTTTCCACTGTTGTAATTGTTCCTTTGGCATCAACCAAGGAGGCCTCTCACCGGCTTCACTGTCATGCGTTGAATCCTGCTTTAGAAAACCATCATCTTCCAACAATATTGTCGAATATTTATTGTTGTCTAGGGGCTTACACAAGCCAAAATCTGAGAGCTTTAAATGGCCATTCTTGTCCAGTATCAGGTTGTCTGGTTTTATGTCCCTGCAAGCAGAGAAATTATGCATCACAACATTCCTTTGTCCACACATGATTTGAGCAGGCATCTACATTACAAGTAGAAACTTCCTTGAGGTTACAGCACCACAATTGATAATGCATGAACGGAAAGAAAACCCGTAGGCTCTATACAATAGTTGACAGAGCATAGAGAAAAAAAGCTTCCGAATGATGCAATTCAGGTGCCAGAAACTTTCAAACTGATGATACTACAAGAAAAGGAAGACAGTTCCTCACTCCCTAAGAAAAAAAGAAATAGGAAAAAATCTATTCACAACGTCAAAAGTTGGAATGAGCACCAAGAAACCATGGACAGACATCTTGATTGGTTTTATGCAATGCAATGCTTTATATGAAATATACACTCTAAGATGCAAATTTACTCCGTCAAGCAAAAGAAAATGACTTTAGAAAGCAGAAATTTTTGGATAATTGCACCAGATGTTAGGGTTTGGAAACGAAGGTTGCGACGAGGAAAAAGTTGGTGACAAGATTCATAGGTAATAATGTAATATAAGGCTACACACATGCATAGCTGTAATGTGTGCTCAACATGAACTGCAAAAGACCAAATTATATACCATTACCAGCATACCTATGCACATAGTTGTGTTGGTGAATTGAGTGGATAGCTAAAATACTTTCTGCCATATAAAAGCGCGCAACATCTTCAGAAAGAATATCCTCTCTCATAAGTAAGGTCATAATATCACCACCAGGTAAATACTCCATGATAAGGTATAAAAAGTCCGAATCTTGGAATGAATAGAAGAGTTTCACAATGCACCGGCTATCAACCTCCGCTAGCAAATTCCTCTCTGACCGAACATGCTCAACCTAAATTAAGTAAAAAAGAGTAAAATAAGATATAAGCAATAAAGAATCATAGTCGACTTCAGAATTCCAAAGAAGTTTATAAAAGCTCAGCAAATATCTATTCTTATTGTTAAGTCATAAGGGTAAAATGAAGTCCCATAATAAATTTTAAAAAGTTTATTTTCACACAATGATGAATTATCACATTCCTAAACATAGTAAAAGATGAAGCACAAGAGTACGCATTTAGCATTTTCTATCCCATAACTCCTCCTTCTACCAATATCCTTATTGGGTTCAGAACAGAAATGTGATGGAAGAAAAGAAAAAGAAACTAGGAGAAATTGCTCGGGTACAACATTTAATTTTGTAGAATCAAGTGAAGTCACTTATTTTTATGAGAAAAGATGTGAATGAACAATGGAAAGTGTTTTTGACAATTCATTTAATGGCTTTGAACAAAACTCCAATTTCATTTAATTGATATTTGGTTTCCCTAAAAGTGACAATCTTCATGAAATGGCAAAAACCTGCACAAATAGTAGACAATTTACATCACTGAAATGGAAATGAAAATATCTACCTTGGGTAGTTATCATAATAATCACCTCTTCCTCGTAATAATCACCTCTTCCATTGGTAATTCTAAGATGCTAGTCAATCCATATAATACAAAGAGTTTATGAATTGTCTAGTTGTACACTAAATGCATATCACTCCCTCCATAGTTCTTCTCTTTATGCTAAAAGTTGCAAGTCAATCCCAGCTTAGAATTACCGATGGAAGACTTAAGCATAAAGAAAGCAGTCTGGACGAATATATAAAATGAAAGGCTGCAATAGTACTACAAGGGAAAGCATAATCAGAAGTAAATGTGTTATAACCTAGCAAGTTTACCTGTCCACGGCTAAGCATATCCGATTTCTTCAATTTCTTCATCGCATATATCTCTCCTGTACTTTTAGCTCGGCATAGCCTAACCTGCAGTAGTTAGTTGGATCATGAGTCAGGTAAGTGTAACCTACCTATAACCAAAACTAATTACGATATCTGAAACAAGTAAATAACCACATTTGAAAACAGAAGAAAAGACAAAGAACAGGTTTAATGCCATATCTGCAAGTGTCATGCTTAAATCGCGTGTTCTAGAAGAAGGTCTGAAAAGCCGAGTACTTGCCGCCTAGGCGCTAGAAGGCCCCTAGCCGACTAGACCGACTAATTGCCCGACTAGGCGCCAAGTACTCGACCCTGAAAGCTAGAAGGTGCCATGCCGCCCTGGAGCGCCTAGCGAGTTTTAGAACCTTGTGTAAAGTTATAGAAGCTGTTAAGTCCAGGATTTCGAAATCATTACAGTGATATCAAGTGCAACAGCAAATACAAAACCAAATGCTTCTCTGGATTCAACTATTAGCATGACTCGGATAAATGTATTCCATGAATACTGATACATGAAGGAACTTTGGATATGAAGTGGTGATCATTACCCAAATAGAGTTGCTAAATACATATTGAGCAAGAGTTGGCTACAAAGATGATTTTCCAAAGAAAAAGAAGGCATCGAACATTAAACCAAGTGCTCTAAATGCAGAATCTTGAAAGTTAGCCACATGCCATCAATTTCATATAATTCATTTCCTAAACATGGAGACAAACTTAACAAAATGCAATTCAGCATTGCTATAAAAGCGGTGCAAAGATACACGTATTAACCTACCTCTCCAAATGCACCTTTGCCAATAACAGTCAACAGCTCAAAGTCATCAATTCCAACTTTATGCCTCTGCAATCTCATAAATTCTGTCTCTCTTCGCTCCAAATCCCTCAACATTTCCTCCTCTTCTTCACTCGAGACCTTCGCTTCTTGCGCCCTCATCTGCAATGCTCGACGCCTAAACCAACAAACACATCCCCATAAACATCCACCCCGCACATATTTTATGCTTGAAACAAGACAATTCGAACCACACAAAATCTGAACCAATACAATAACGTAACAATACAAGTAGCTCATTCTATCGGGAGGGAAAGAACAATCTGCGGAGGTTTTAAATAACGGTATTGGGACATGTAACGCTAAGTTTCGCAGCTTCGCAGCGTAGAGTATCGAACGTTTGTAACAGGACTTGGTTGTAGTGGTCTGTGAGTTATTTAAAAAATTTAAACCGTCTAAATCACCCATAAGTTACGGTCGAGTGTCGGTTGCAACTGTTGTGAACCAGGCAGCAATTGGAAACAAAAACCCGGTCGATACACATGCAATTTTCCATCTCATCGGTACGTCAAGGTGTAATGATATCGGAAGCCTCAAAAACCATTATGTATCAGCTGATGCCCAATACGACACGTAATTAAAAACCTTAAAGCTAGAACAAGACAATTCGGTCCGGTTAAAAAACAAAGAAAAGAAACACAGAACACTAAAAGAGCAGTACGGCCAACTGGGAGAGAATTTTTAACAATCTACTACACGAAATACGAAGCACAGCACACAAGCCCCACTGAACCTCCATCCACTGCTCTCTCAGTTACTCTACGCAGGCCCTCAAAAGTAACTCTACGATTGCAACAACTACAGAAAAAAAACCTCATAAAAAGTACATATACATATATAGAGAATCGAATCGAACCTCTCTTTACGATCTTGCAAGCCTTGGAGGTAATTCTTGTAATGATTCTCAATCAACTGCTTGGCCGCAGCAGCTTTCTGCTTGGTGACCGGCGAAGAAACAGAGACGTCGGGTTCCAAGTTGAAACACCGATCGGGCCTCGTGGCCAGAGTCCCCAACCGAATCGTTCCATCTCCGCCGTCCATTCCAAAACCAGATCTACTGAACAACAACAACAATAAGAAATCAACTACTACTACTACCTCCAGAATGGCGCAATTACGACTGTTCAGTGAGACCTAGAGAGAGAGAGAGGTTCGTACGAGGATATTGACAGTTATAGGAGTATGAATGGCGGAGATCTGGAGAAAGTGGGTGTGTAGGTGGAATTGAACTGTATTAATATGTGAAGCAGAAGAAGAAGGAGTGCTTTGGGTTTGGTAAAAGAGGAGAGAGAGAGGAATGAACTGTCATGTGTACGGCGCAAGGCTGGAATGAGTGATGATCTGTCTTTGTTTTTCTGGGGAATGGCGGAGTGCCACCGACGCCATTGTTTTCCGTATTAACTGTGATCTTGTTGGTTGGAAAGCATGAGGAGACCGACCAATGGAATTCTTGAAATGACTGTAAGATCAGAAACGACTCAATTTTTTCTTTTCAATTTGTTTCTTTCTGTTTGGCTTTTTTCTTTTCTTTTTTCTTTGAACACCAACAAAAATTTCATTAATCTTGAAATTGTTATAATATTAATAGGAACAATGAAACAATAATATACTCTATCCGTCTCCATTTTATGGTCCTTTTTTGGAGTGTGTGCCATTTTTCAATTGATTATATCTTGTAATTTATAATGTTTTACGTGATTTAAAAAAAACATTGTATTATAGAATTAGCCGAGATCTATCAAATAATATCCATATTGGATATAAAATTCATTACCAGTTTAAAGATATAACTAATTTTTTCATCTGGTTAGAATACAACTGGGACCATAAAATGGGGACGGAGGGAGTACTTAAAGAGAAAAAATTATCCAATCCGAGCCTCAAACCAAGGATTGACAAGAAACTGCTGCCCATGGCCGTCGCTCGCCACCATCCACGCTGCTAAAGCCTAACACGACGCGGGCAGCACAGCCTAACCACTCACCCCACCTTTACCGCAAACCACCACTCAGAAACCAAACCAAACCAAACCTCGCCACGACCACCAAAGGACCCAACCTTAAGTCAACGGAACCACCATCCACACCACTAGCTGTTAGGCCGAGGACCAAAAACATCCAACAATGAATCCAGTGGCGAAAAGGGAGGCAACCAACAATGCGATCCAACGGTATTTTTGGCATGTTTTGTGAGCGCAACCAGCAATGTTTGGGATGTTTTGTGAAGCAATGTTGTGAATTCTAGTGAGAATTTAGGTTGAGTTTCCGCAATGGTTTTTTTGATATTTTTCGTATTCTTAGACTACAAGTTGTCAAAGTGTGAACCCCAAGGAGTTGGCCAAGTGTTTTGCCTGGAACTAAGGGGTTTGCTCCCACTTATGCTATTAGGTTTGATTCCCCTTGCCAGCAACTCTTGGGCCACCTCCATGCTTAAGCGTATGAAATGGGTGTCAGAGGGACTGTAAAGATTAGTTCGAGATGCGCACAAGCTGGCCCAGAACATCCTATATTACCCAAAAAAAATTAATCAGAGTCATTCTCCTCACGTAAATCAATTGATTTGACAATTTGTAGTAAAAAAAAATACCGATAATACCGTAGTAGAAACTCACCCTTGTTAGAATCAGAATCATGTGGTTTCCCTAAATGGAATGCTAGAAATTAGAAAGTCACCAACCACAATTTTTTCCTTTTAAATTCTTTTTTTTCTTCTTTTGTTTGGATTTTTTGTTTTGTTCTCTTTTCTTTTCGTTTGGCATGATTTTTGAAGCAACTTTGCGGATTGTAGTGAGAATTTATGAATATCATTTGGTTTCTCTAAATGGGCTTTGTTGAACAACTATTGCAGTAAATAATTTAAGTATTTGGAAACTAATATCTAGATATTTGTTATGATAAACAATACAACCCACATCTAAATGGGCTTTGTTGAACAACTATTGCAGTAAATAATTTAAGTATTTGGAAACATAGTATCTAGATATTTGTTTGAAAATACAAAAAAAAAAAGGAAAAAAAAGGTTGGTAAGAGAAATAGAAAAATGCACATGGTCAACTCTAGTCATGTAGTACGTGGTTTCCATAATGTTTGACGAGAATAGGGCGCTGGGCTATTCTCAGCCGTTGGATGATTTCATTAATGTGTTGCCAGCTCACAATTAAAGAATCAATTTTGTCTTAAATCACATCCAAAATTACACTCTCCAACAAGAAACAAACTTGCATCGGATAGGGTACCGCCATGTGGTATCCGTCGCTGTATCCGAGCCGTATTTGTAGGGTAAAGTTATCCCCAAAATTTAGAGAAATGTCATCCTTAAAACTGGGCCGCCCAAAATATGTTTGGACGGCTCGGATGCACTGACGAGTATCACGTTCGGCATGCAAGTTTTTCTTCTCAAATACACACTGACAAAACCCAAGAGCCCCACGGTACAGTGTAATTAGGGTTAGAATCAGTGTTCTAAAAGAAGGTCTGGAAGGCCGAGTACTCACCGCCTAAGCACTAGAAGGTCCCTCGCCGACTAGCCCGACTAGGCGCCGAGTACTCGGCCCTGGAAGCTAGAAGGTACCTGGCCGCCCTGGGAGCACCTAGCGAGTTTTAGAATCTTGGTTTGAGTAGGAGTAGACGTTATAAATACTCTATTGTAAAAACCCTAGTAGATTTATCAAATAACAGACTCACCCTGGCTCCCATGAACGTACTTGGATTTTGGAGAACCACATAAATCTTGTTGTCATATTCTTTACTTTTTTTATTCTCGGATTTTAGCGCTAACATATACACTATATTTCTTTCTCTATTTGAGAGGATGGAGTTTGATTGTATAAATATAGAGTATAAAACATTGACGGATCGATCCTCCTAATCTTATTTTTATTTCGATGACTCGGTCCTCCAAATGTTCAAACATGAAAAGGAAAAATACTTGTATTTAGAGTACTGACGAAGGCTAATATTTAAGATAATAATAAAAGAAGTGTTTTGAATGGATATGAAAAATAGAGATAAGGAGAAGTGGGGTCGGAGTTGACATGTATCCAATTCCCTAAATTCACATTTTCAATAGAATGTCTTACTGAGATGCGGCCCATGACCACTTGGCCTCTAAGGAGAGGTCTGAGATTCGAGTCTATTAAAAGATTTCGAATTTCCTTTGATCATTAACATACTAACTTTCACTAACCCCGCTAATATATATCGTGTAGCAAAAAGATAAAATAAAATGTCTTATGAAGATGCTCGTGTGCATGTGCTGATGTTTAGTTGATGTGATATTTTTATTGAAAATCAAAACAAATTTTAGCTTGATTTTGTTGTTGCATGATTTTCATAAATGTCAATTTACATTACATCAAAACTATTACTCCATTAATCAAGTAGACCCTAAGATCCGTCAAACGGATTTTGTTGAGGTGGACTAACGGCTAAGAAAAATAGTTGACTAACCCACCGGTTAAAAAAAATAGCTGACTAACCCCTCCCTATTTCCTCGACAAATCCTAACCCTAATTTCTCCAATTTCCTAATCTCATTCCAAATGACTAACCCCCATTTCCTCCTCCTCGCTGGACCTCCTTGTTGTCGCGTGCCATCGTCATCCCACTTCTCCGCTGCCCTAGAGACGACACTAACCTCGCTTAAGCTACAAACTTCCAAACATATTTCCTCTCGTTTCACTTCCACCTAAAGCAGTAAAGCTCAATGAAAACAAACCATGATTCGCCTCCAGCGCGCGCATCACTATTATGGACCTGAACAATAATTCAAACCCCGCAAGCCTATTTCATGGGCGAAATGCACCAAACAGTCAGAAAGAGGACGTCGCCAAAGATTGGACATTACAATCCCCGTGAAAATTACCTAAAGGACAGTTTTATTGAGAATAGGCTGCAACCAGTCACACAGATAAAATCCTCAACCATCAAAACTGTAGGACACCACACTTGGGTGGTAGAGTTTGACTTCTAACATTGGGAATTACGACATCTTTAGTCTACGAAGGTAGGAAAATCGGACCAGAGTTGCTAGCTCAGTTAGTTGTGTACTAGTACTTACTTACTAGGAGGTTCTAGCTAGGTTCAAGATGATGAAACAACATTAATAGCCCTTGTAGTAATCTAACTCTATTACCACAAGGGTGGTAGCCTAGATGGCAGAGTGTACCATACCCCTAGTTGAAACCTAGGTTCGAATCCCGCTGGTGTGACCGCGAGAGCTACAGGGTGACACTTATGCCATATACTACCCAAGTGGTGTCTTTGGTGACAGCCTATCCTCTCAGACATTAGCTATGGCTTGAACCGGACATTCCACAAGGCCAGCCAGGAGCCCCTATAATCACGCCCAAGGGGAGCTTGCTACGCTGATCGCCTCTTCCTACCCTTTTGTCTATAAAAAAAAAATCTAACTCTAATAAGAAACTAACAACCTATCGTCTAGAAAAATAATAATCATGGAATCAATAAATACCATAGTAGAGGACAGAATGATGAAGCTCGGACCTAAGACTTCAATCTTAAAAGATGTTTATATCTTTACCGCTTGACAGTGTTCTAAAAATCGGTCAAGTCAGCCGATTAGTCGTCACAAAGTCGCTAGTCGCTAGTCGGAGGTCCCCCGACTTGATCGACACCCGATTAGTCGGGCAAAAGTGGGTGATTAGTCGGCCAAAAATCTCTAGTCGACAGCCGACCAACCTGAAACCGACTAGCGTCTTTTAGAACCTTGCCGCTTGAGTTAAACCCCGAATTCGGCATCCTTTTGGAACTAAGAAAGGCATAATGGATTAAGGAAACCACTTTTTTAACCTTCCGGCTGATAAAACATTAGGCCCAAAAGGGGCCGGATCTACAATGGAAATGCCAAAATTGTACTACATGTTAAAGTGTCCACAGACGCAAAAATGGAGTTCGTTTCACTTAGTTAAGTGCTTAGTTTAAAACTAGGCAATCTCGGGTCAGGCTTCAAGAGAGAAATCTCTTGTGAATCACATAGTCCTGGCGTGGATGGTCTCCCTTTGACTGGACTGAAGAGGGGAATAACCAAAGTGCGCATAATCTGATCCGGACAACCCTTGACCCTTGAACCAAGGAAAAAAAATAGATTGAGCCCTCTACAGTCCAGAAATGGATAAGAGTTAAAGGGTCCACTTGGATGCGGATGAGTAATAATCTTAATCTTGCTTTGTTTGGGCAAGGCATATAGATTTGATTCTAGAGCTTGCCCTCCGACATCATGACCGACCGCTCTCCATGCCTTTTTTTTCCTTCTGGTGAGGATATGCACGAATAAGGGACTTGAGTCACTTGACTATATATGCTGGTTTTAGCGTAGAATTTTGACCGGGATATCCGCAAGTAAGAGATGGGATCACGTCTCTAAAATTAATTGAGGTGTGTGTAAATTAGCTCGGACACGTGAGTTATCGAAAAAGAATTTGTTCCCCTGCCATTGAAGTCAACATAATTAACAACTGGCCTGGCCAGATTTATATCACTTTATGGATAAAAAATAAATCACAGATTTTTACATTTGTGGGACTCGCATGCACATGCAGGTGTTTTCCACAGTGTTTGCCACAGCTGTGATTTTGGGTCTGGCTTTTTTCAGCAAGAAAAATAAATTTGAGCTTAATCGCCCAATTACGAGTAGCTTGATTTTTATTTTTTTTTGTAATGTAGGTTGTCACGGGTTAGCTTCTGCACACCTTGAACAAATCCCTACAGCCCCTCCCACAACTGTTTCACACGCTTACGGGTGAAGGAAGGAGAATGAACCCGAGACCTTGGATGTGAGCAATCCCTTAAGTCATAGCCAAGACCACTTGACAAACCCATAGGATTAGTAGCTTGAATGTTCAACAATCATAAGTTGAACGAGTTGAACTATAACTTTGTTCAAGCTTGAATTGAAAGCTCGTTAATTATTCACTTTTGGTTTCTTTATGTAGCAAAATTGATCTCGAAAAAAATTCAACGAGCAAACATAAAGCTCAAATTCAAATAGTTCGAACTTAGTCAAAGTCAACGAGTTACATAATGGTAGTCATCCGACAATTATCGACTTCAAAAAGCATTTGATTGGGGATCAACTCTCGAACCCGGGTGCTGGTGTGCGACCCTAGTGTGCGCATCCGAGCCATTGGTCTCAGCAATCAATGACTCAAATTTTATCTTGGCAATGGACGGCTCGGATCTATAAAGTGCCAAGATAAAAATCAGGACCATTAAAAACACATCCGACGGCTTGGATGCCGCACACCAGCACTCCCCCTTCCTATTTGAGTCGAGCCAAATTTTGGAACGAATTCCCAATACTAGAAATGGTAACACGTGGGGGTGAGAGTTGAGGAAGGGAGAGTGTCAGTATGTGCTCCCTGGTGTGCGGCCCTAGCGTGCGACAATAGGCCCCCGAATCAATAGCCAATGAATTCAATTTCCAAAATTAGCCTGTCGCTTGACTGGATACCGAGTTGTAAAAATAGTACTGCTAACTGTTAAAGTCGTCCAATCAGCTGTACCTTTTCTTATTCCAAGCCAAGAGGAAGTAGTTAAGCTTATACTTAATTGGTTCTTGATGAAAAAAGATAGACTAGTTGGGTGGAGAAGACACCCCACTTATCCTCCCTACTAGTAAAGGAAATATCTACATCTCTCAATTATCTAGTCACGAGAATCCCACTTCCTTGCCCTTCACAATTCACTCTCTCAGTCTCTCTATATATCAAACTACTCATTCTATATATTAAACTACTCGTTCAGGACTTTTCACAAACACCTTACGCAAAAGCACAAGCCAGCGAGTAAATAGCGGTAGTAAGTAAGTAACAACAAGAAGAAGATGCCTATATGGAGTCCGAAAAGTGTAGACTTACCTCTAACGGAAGTGCAGCTGAAGGGTTTGTTAAAGAGGTACGACAAAAACGGCGACGGCCGGCTGAGCAGGGGAGAGCTGAGGGAAGCATTCCGAGGCTTGGGATTGAACTTCAGTGGTTGGAGAGCGTGGCGTGCACTGCGCCACGCCGATGCAAATGGTGATGGGTACATTAGCGAAGAGGAGATGAAGGAGCTGGTCAAGTATGCCGCAAGTAAATGGGGTTTCTCTGTTACTCTGTGCTAATGCTAGTAGAACTTATTTTGAAACTCTTCAATTATGGGAGAGGTTTTTGTAGTTTCAGACTAGCGGGTGGACATATTTGTTTTTAGAACAACCGTAGGGAGTAGCGTTGTTAGCACTCCGGAGCTAACAATATTGAGATAGGAAAGTAAATAGTCAAAAGCTATGAAACTGGTCATTATGTAATCTCTGCCACTTTTCTTGTATAAAAGAGAGAAACATGTGTAACTGTAAAAGTATCTCTATGTTGCAAGGGCGGAGCATAGGTGTCAAAAAATTTTGAAAATTTTCTGAAATTATTAAGTGTTAGAGCTTTGTAAAGTAGTGAATTATGAATATGACCCCATGAAAATTGTAATATGCCGTCGAAGAGGTTCGATGGAAGCGGCTCGTGATTATATGATTCGCCTTATTGCACAATTAAAGAGACATGTTCAGTGGCGGAGCTAAAATTAAGAGTTTCGGAGAGCTGGATTATAACGGAAAAAAATTCACATTATATATCTATCAATTCCTTTACTCAACAAATAAGTATAAAAAAAATTTAAAAAAAAATTCATCAAAAGAGAACAAAGTAGCTTCCCTTAAAATCGAGTTCGGGGGCCTGTAGTGAGCGATCACAGCCGTTCATTCAGCAATCAACGGTATGGATTAAATAAAATTATCGTACATGATTCACCTCCAACGCATCACCATTATGGACCCGAACAATAATTCAAACACGGCATGCCTATTTGATGGGTGAAATGCACTATCGCCGAAAAACTCCCAAGAGTCGGAATGAGGAAGTTGCCAAAGATTAGACATTACTATAAATGATGGACAATTTTATTGAGAATAGGCTGCAGCCAATCACAGAGATAAAATCCTCAACCGTCAAAACAAAAGCATAACAAATGCTTCTTCAGTCCGGATTCATTAGTCCATTTTGAAAGTTCATGCCACTTTTCAAATAATTATATCTTGTAATTTATAATGTTTTATGTAATTTTAAAAACAAAAGCATAACATTGTCTTATAGAACTAATCGAGATCTATCAAATAATATTCATATTTAATATAAAATTTACTATCAATTTAAAGACATCACTAGTTTTTTTTATTCGGTTACAATAGAACGAGAGACAAATAAATCCAAACAAAGGAGTTAAAAAAACTCAGAAAAATGGGCAAAACTAATCGGCAGGCTGATCTTGGCCTTGTTAGGTTTGGGTATTGAGACATTTAAATTTTTTTACCCCTATTTTTCTCCAATTATTATCCCTATTTTCTCGATCATTATTTAATATTTTCAATCATTTCTATCTCCATCTCTCTCTAATCATTACTCCTATTTTTCCCTCTATTCAAAACCCCAAACCGAACAAGATCTCGATACCCGTTCCGACATTGGCAAGGTGGGGCGGGTTACCCGGTTGAGTAGGTAGCTTTATTCGTTGCAAAGTGATGACCCCATGCCCGTTAAACTCCTCTCATCAATCTAACAAAATCAGAACTTTAGAACCCCAGCAAAGCAAAATCCAACGCAAAACCCTTTTACTGCAGAAGAAGAACATGGTGATGATAAGCCGTTAATCAGAAGCTCGCAATTCAGTAGCAATGGCGTCTTCAATTTCTAATTTGAAGTCACCGCCAATTCACCTCCACCGCAAAAACCAACTCTCTCTCCTAACTCTATCCACTCTCTCCTTCAATTCTTCCCACCGGTTTCCCAATTGTGGCCTAAAAACTCCGTCCAGCGGCGGCGGAATCAGGAGCAGCGGCGGAGACGGTTACTCCTCCTCGGCAGACTTGCTGAGGAAGCCGGTTTTCGCTCCGACCGAAGACTCCGAAGAAGGTTCTGAGGGTGGTGATGAGGTTGAGGATGGGGAAAGGGGAGGAGAGGAGGTTGATTGGGAGGACAAGATTTTGGAGGATACAGTGCCCCTTGTTGGATTCATTCGGATGATTCTTCACTCTGGAAAGTATGGTTCTCTACTAATTCTTTTACAGCCTTTCTTTTGTTGATAATCGGTTGTCCGAGTTAGTTTGCGCACATCTTGTCTAGTCCCGGGTCTGAGTTAGGAATATTTGGCCTGGGTGAGATTCGAACACTCAACCTCTTGGGGCAAGCCTTTGGTTGCTGTCTCATGCCACTCGGCCAAAAGGGCTAATAGTTTATCGTCAATCGCGACATAACTCGAATTGGGTTTGGTAAATTGAGTGGATAACTTTTATTTAGATTTGCGTGCACATTTTTTTACTAGTAGTGCAATACTGGAGGACTTTTGGAAAGTGATGATATTGTTATAGAAGGTTGGAATTCTGACATTGCATGAAAGTCTGCGAGTGAAGTTAAGGGTTTGTTTGAACGGCCAAGACGGGGCATGAAAATGGATTACAAATCTGTTGTAGAAACATCATATCCAATCCAGAAGCTTAAGTTAGTAGGTGGAGAGGTTTCAACTCATTCTATACCCAAGCAATATGGGGTTGTATTATTTAGCATCCCCTCATATGCAAACGCATTTGAAGTCTGCCACGTGCAAGTCTCTTTTTAGGTAAATCATAGTGCAGCCTTTTTGCTGGGTCTATTAACCCAAAAGCTTCAGTTAGTAGACAAGGTGGGAGGTCCAACAGTATTTTAAGTGATCACTCGTTGCATACCCAATTTGACAGGTGTGGGATCTTAATTCCGGCATTTGAAAGACAAATTAGGAGATGGATTACCTTTACAAACTATGATATATGCAAGAAATTGGGGATGTGGTGGGATCGCTCATCCTGTGCGATTATGTTTCCGCTTATTAATAACCCTACTGTAGAGGGTAGAATTCTGGAATCCGTATGGTACCTCTAAACCTGCAAGACAGAGAACCGTTAGAGTACCTTTGCCCTTCGTGGCAAAGGCCCTCCGATGCTTAAGTTAGTATCACGTACTAGGA
>JAXBDA010001331.1:0-56734 GCA_036023075.1 Gaultheria prostrata | reverse complement strand
GGCTGGTGGGGTTTCGGTGGAGTTGGAGACGAGAGGAGATGCGAGAGGGGGATGAGGGAGAGAAAGGGTAAAGGCACACGCTTCTGTGGTTTTGGATGAGGAGAGAAAGGGTAAAGGCAGGTGGGTGCCATGACTGTAAATAGGTGGTTTGTTTGGTGGCAGTTTAGTTGATATTGTGGACACATGTCATCCTACAAATAATTGACATAAACCGGTTTTTTCATCCAAAGTGGTATGGTTTTTTCCTCTCCAAAAAATCAAAAAACTGGGATGTTTTTTTTACCCAAACAACGTAAGCTCATCCCATTTTTGTATTCAAATCCAGTCCATTCTCTGCCATCTACCATGACAGCCCATCAACCCACAACCACTGCTGTCCACTATCAAGTTCCCAGTCGGTGAAGAGAAATGTTGGGATATGTGTTGCGGAGATTCGCCGAGGCACACTTGCCGAACGTTTCATATATCACTACAAGAAAATACTCCCTCCGTCCCCATTTTATAGTCTCAGTTTGCACTTTTTGCTGTCCCAAAAAAATTGTCTCATTGCTCTCATCCCATTTTTGTATTCAAATCCAGTCCATTCTCTGCCATCTACCATGACAGCCCATCAACCCACAACCACCGCTGTCCACTATCAAGTTCCCAGTCGGTGAAGAGAAATGTTGGGATATGTGTTGCGGAGATTCGCCGAGGCACACTAGCTGAACGTTTCATATATCACTACAAGAAAATACTCCCTCCGTCCCCATTTTATAGTCTCAGTTTGCACTTTTTGCTGTCCCAAAAAAATTGTCCCATTTCAAATCTAAATGGGCAATAGGTAATGAATTATCTCTTTTACCCCTCCTTTTGAAATCGCTACTACTAAAAAAGTAAGAAAATGTAATGATTGAAGGGTAAAATAAGAAAAGTAGATTTTGAAAAGTGCAATGATTGTGTTCCCTTATTTAGTTGGAATCCCCAAAAGGGACCATAAAATAGGGACGGAGGAAGTATGAATTATAAAAGGCGTTTTAATACACGGCATTTGAAGAAATGTCGAAAAGAGCGTCTATCCCGATGTTTGTATGGTATCTCTCTCATCGATAATCCAATTCAATATGCGTTCTAGTTCCTCATTTTTTCTGTGAATTTGTTACTCACCCCACCCCTGACACCGACTGGATAATATTTAACTTATACATAATTGTTTTTTTTTTTTGGAAGATTTTTGAAAGTAGAGGAGAAATGTTAGATTTAGTGAAAAATATTGGTCTGGAAAATGGTACTGTGGTGGTTATTAAAAATTCTGATAATTTAAAAGGTGACAAGCTGCCGAAATGCATTCTTAGCTGTGAGAGAAGAGGAAAGTATAAATCGCACCGTGGGGTTGAAAGGCAAATCTTGCATAGGAATACTGGGACTATAAAATGTGATTGTCCATTTGAGTTGCGAGGTATACCAATACCTCCAGACGTTGCTAAGTGGGGTTTAAAGGTATCCTGTGGAGTTCATAACCATGAACCAACAGATAATTTTGAGGGCCACGAGTACCCTTCAAAGCTAAAATCAATGGAGAAACAATTTGTGGTTGAGATGGCCAACAACACCGCACCTCGTGAAATTCTTAGTATTTTGAAGCAAAAAGACCCGTCAAACGCTACGGGAATTAGAAGCATTTGCAACGCTATTTTCATAAACAAGGAAGCCAAACAGGGCGGTCTAACTGAAACTCAGTATGTCTTAGAGCAATTAATTAAGAAAGGATACCTCCATGATTTTATTACAAATCAAGACACCAACGAAATCACAGATATTGTTTGGGTTCATCCTACAAGTCTAGAGCTATCTGTCAACTTTTCGTCAGTGTTGGTAATTGATGCCACGTACAAAACGAATGAGTATCGGAAACCACTATTGGAGGTTGTGGGTATCACATCCACAAATCTAAGTTACTCGCTTATGTTCGCATATCTTAATAATGAGAGGACAAAGCGAGTGACATGGGCCTTGGATACCTTAAAGAAGTGGATGGTTGGAAAGGGGGCATTGTTGCCCTTGGTATTTGTTACAGATCGAGATTTGACACTTATGAAAGCCATTGAAGCATGTTTCCCCACGACACATCACATCCTTTGCATTTGGCACATAAATCAGTGCGTAATGAAGAACTGCAGCGCTGCGCTTGGTCATAAGTTTGAAGACTTTTACCATTCATGGCAGTCCATTATTCATTCATCGAGCACTTCGTCTTACCAGCAAAAGTGGGCTGCCATGTGCGAGGAGTATAACCAATATCCGTGTGTCTTAACTTATGTTGTGGATACGTGGTTAAGGCCGTACATAAATCGGTTTATTACAGCATGGACAGATACATGTATGCACCTCGAAAGCATATCAAGTCAAAGGTATAGTCACTTTATAACTTTACGAATTAAGTTTTTTGCGTTATATTCTACTTTATAACAATGTGCATTATTCTATTATAGGGCCGAGTCTGCACACTCGAGGCTAAAGAAGTATTTAGGGAATACCAGCATGTCATCGCTCCAAACATCTTTTGACTGCATAGAAAATATGTTGACAAATGAGTTTGGGGAAATTAAGAAGTCATTCGAGAAATCTCTCAACATTCCATGCCACTCGCAATTACGTGACGACTTTTTTGATGAAATAAGGTGTCGCGTTTCATTATATGCACTGGAGTTGATCAAATTTGAGCTGGAATCAGCCGCTGACGCCTACCCCCTCCTAGGCGGCTGTTGCGGCTGTTCGATTAAAACAACACACGGATTGCCATGTCAGCACGATCTTGCATGTTACCATTCCCTACGCATTCCAATTCAAATATCCAGTATCGACTTTCATTGGCGTAGGCTCTCTATGCACATAAACGGGTTTAATGACGAGGGAGAACAACCTGACGGGACATCTCACGTGGTTGACATATTACGGGCGATGGATCCATGTATGCGAAAGCATATGATATCCAGGATTGTTGATATGGTGGATCCATCTCAAAGCAGTGTTCGAGCCCCATCGTACAACACTGAACATGGAGGTCGACCTGTGGGAAAAGCTGAGCAGAGTGCACGACGCATACCTTCTTGTACAGAAGCATCTACTTCATCATCCAGGGCTGCATCTACATTGAGAGGGAGAGGGGAAGGGAGAGGGAGGAGGTTGACTACATTCAGTATTTACCTGGGCCATTTCGGCGGTATATGTCCCACACCAAAGACGTCATAGCTATTGCCCGTATTAGCAGTCACTTCGTGCAACTTTTTTTGCACCCTCAACACCCTGTACCACCCATCCCAATGTGGTGGTGGGAGCATGCGTCGGATGAAGCTAAAGGATGGGCTACAAGTTATGATCTAAATTCGTGGTTCCAAGTATTGGGCGTCGTGCCGGGATCACAATTTGGAGGCAATGTTGATTAGGGTTGAACATTGTCAACGTAATCCTATGGCACATGGGCAGCGCCTGCTGCCCCATGAATGAATTAGGCCAATTTGGCCATTTAGCTTAAGAGGTAAAAATCATTGCAAAACAAGCCTGTTAGAAAGTCGATTTGGTGAGTTTCTCATTTGATAAAATCAACATTTGCTGAAATCAACAGTTGATTTTAGTGAATGAGGAAACTAAGTCGATTTTATCAAATGGGAAACTACAGTGTGTGAGCTACCCTTGTGATAGGGCTGACTACACAAAAAATATTAAAGTACTCCCTCCGTCCCAAATTTAAGTTCCTTTTTGAAAATTTAACATTTTAAGGAGACACAATCAATACTCTTCAGAATTTATAAACTTCACATTTACTGTCCCTTTTGAATTACAATGATTACTTTTTTAGACTCAAATACATTTTCCCTCCATTTTTATGTTTGAATTTGAATGTGGAGATGAAGGGAAAAAGGAAAATGACTCAATTTTGGACATTCAAAAAAGGAAAATGGACAAAGATTTTGGAACATCCAAAAAAAGGAAAATGGACCAAAATTATGGGACAGAGGGAGTAAATAAAACCGAAGTTGAATTTTTTTTGTCATCATCTTTCAATCCGCAAATTTTATTTCCATAAAAAAAAAAAAAAAACACTCTTCAGAAGCCAACAACAAAGTTTTTTTTTTTTTTTAAAGTTATTATCCCCTAAACTATACACAGTTTATCTACGTTGTCCCTAAATGATGTAAACCCTAATTTTATCCCCTCACCTATCGAATTCCATGCAATTGAGTCCTTTTCTCACTCCTCTAGGGGATAAAATTGAAAATTGCATGAAGTCTGATAGTTGAGGGGATAAAATTAGGGTTTACATGGTTTAGGGACAAAGTAGACAAACTGTGTATAGTTTAGGGGATAAAAAAAAAGAGAGGAATTGACGGGTGGGTCCAGAAAATGGACCCAATGCACGCCCAACTCCAGCTGATTCTGAAAAAGCACGGATAAGTTAATGTCGGATGGGTAAGTCAATAGTATTTAAGAATTGGTGGTGGGTAAACTGGTATCTATAAGTCAATGTCGGGGCAGCCCTCGACAATTGTCCCACTCTCTCCTCTCGTCTTTTTATTTTTCATTTTTAATTTTGAAACCCTCAAATCGTATAAAAATGCCTAAACTCCAAAACCATATGACAGTGTCTAAACCTAAACCCTAGAGTACCATAATGAAATGACTTAAAACCCCAGGGTACCCTATAAAAGTGTCTAAACCACTAAAACCATATAATAGGAAAGTGCACCATAATCCTAAATCCTAGAGTACCCTATAAAAATATCTAAACCTAAACCCTAGGATACCCTAATGAAAGTGCCTAAACCCTCAAAACCATATGAAAATGCCTAAATTTCTAAAACCCTATAAAGCCGTATGATACCTTAAATGTCTAAACCCAAAAAATAGTTACTTACTTTAATGATAATTAAAAAAGAGTAATTTACCTTAACGATAATTTTTCTAAAAAAAAGCTTACCTTTATTGATAATTGTTTCAAAACAAAAATGGCCTTCCCTTTGCCCTCTGGCTCGTCGACTTCCCTTCGAACGGCGGTACTTTTCCTCTCCTTCCACCACCAACACATCGACCTCAGTCTACACGACTCTCCCCGCTCGCCGCTACAGTTTTCTGTGACTCTGTAACTCATCTCTCTCTCTCTCTCAACAGTTTTGCGTTCTGGACCCTCACAGTTTCTCGACTCCCATCTGTCTCTCCCCGCTGAGTTCTCAATATATTTTTCTCTCTGAGCTTATCTTACTGGCCCTTTATCTGTCAACAAGTGCCCGGACGATTTCCCTCTCACAAACTTAAGGTTTGTTTCTTCTCACTCCTCTTTTCCCTTTTCATTGAGGTTCCTCGTACTTGCTTTTTCTGCATGAGTTGAAGTTACAACCGGTGTTGTTATTGTTTTCCATTCAAATTAATCTGCGGATTTAGGTAATAGTGGGTCTCATTGGTTTCTTTTTATAGTTGCTTCTTGTGAAATTGAACTTTAGCGTTTCAGTTTTTTTTTATTTTTAGAATTGACCAGTATTTGCGCAAAGAAGAATCAAGAAAAGAAACAGAGATCGCAACGATTCCCAACTGGAGCTGAGTCTGTACACCGGCTTACATCAGTTTCTACTACTATATATATATTGAATGAAGAATAGGGTAAAGTCACATAAGCTGCGTATAGCAAGTATTTGTAACCTAAGTTTATATCAACAATTACCGTAATATCCCCGAGCAGGTTTAACCCCGAATAGCCAGTGAAGCATCGGCTCGCAAACTCTATTAGATTTTGTTCTCTCTTTGCTTTGCCTTGAACCTGTTGCACCTGATTTTCGAATCATTCAAGCAACTCTCCCTCTGTTATGTTATTTTTTGTTGAATATAGGAATGATAAACAATCTTGCATCATGCTACAAGGGGCAAGAAAAAAAAAATAAATCCTAGCATGCACTTGTGCTCTGCGGAAATTATCATTGCTTTATACACCTATTGAAGCATAAGTGTCGTATCTGTTATCATCATCTGGGTTTTATGTTTATGAAGAGATATGTTACAAAAATTCTTCTCTATGTATTAACCATGCCAGACACTTGCCACTGAGAGATTAGACGAATCTAAATTTTACATACCCACATCTGAGTCCAAGTAACGTAATTTCTCATCTTTGTTGTTTTCATTGTTACTGATACTGCTAATATTTTTTGCTACTGGCATATCATTTTTGGCTGCTGGCACGTGTTCAAGTGAAGTAAGTAACTGTGCAGTATGCTCTGTTGGTTTAATTCTATAGCTTTGTTAACAAAACTGGTGGGAGAGTGGACTGTGGAGGAGGAATTGTGAGTAGGTGTTAGTAGTCTTGTTAATGGAGAACTTGATTTACATACTCTTTCCCTAGAAGATTACTTTGTTTGTTTGTAGACTGTTCTAGACGTGTCATGAATTACTAATTTATCAGCATTTCTTTTTTCTTCTGTGAATCTTTAACTATATGGTAGTTCCAATTATCTACTAGTACTGGTATACTCCAGCTGTTTTCCTTCACTTCTCCCTCCGTTTCATGACTTCAATGATACCGCAGTGCATATATATTTGGCCTTCTTTGTACTGTGTCCGCATAAATGGCTTAACTCTTTGTTCCATATTATTCTCTACATAGTCAAGCGGTGGCTAACTGTTTGTTTACCTTACAGTAAAGATATAACCAATTTGGATGTTACTAATTTTCTTTTCCTTGGGCGTAGTGGAAGACATTATTTCTTCCATGGCTGCAACCAAGACTCGGTCAAGTAGTTTCTCTCGCAATATTTCAGTTGCGTCTACCCCTCAAAGCCCTGGGCTCAAGTGTGGACCTAACGGCACAATCTTTGTTTCATCCGGAATACCAGATCTTGACAGTAAATCCCCTCATAATCAATCTGTGTATAGTTGATTATATTGTTTTTTCTTCTGGGCTAGTGAACTGTGTTACTTGTTTAGCAAGTCCTGACTCTTCATACGTCACTTTGTAGAGATTTTAGGAGGTGGGTTCCCTTTGGGAAGCCTAGTCATGGTGATGGAAGACATCGAAGCACCTCATCATATGCTTTTGTTGAGGAATTTCATGTCTCAAGGATTGGTTCACAACCAACCTCTTCTTTACGCAAGTCCATCAAGAGAACCAAGAGCTTTTCTTGGTACGTTGCCTAGTCCAGTATTTTCTAAAGATGATAAATCTCGTGATCATGACCTAGAACAGGTAGCCCTTTCTCCTGTCTCTCAATTATGCGTGTGTAAACACTTGTACGCACCGATGTATCTGGTATTTTTGTGTACTATTGAGTTTGTAGTATTGTGGTTTGTCTGTTAATTGCAGGAAAAAGGGTTGAGGATAGCCTGGCAATATAGGAAGTATTTTGGGGAACATCAGCAAAATTTTGAGGGCCAGAGAGGTAAGCTTCATTGGAATTGTGTACTCCTTTGGCTGCATTAATTTGCTAAAAAAATTTTGGAGGGGTTTTTGTAAGAATTAAAGAGTAGAAGAAATAGCTTTAGTATTTGAGCCATTGAGCTCCAGCTGAAAGCATGAGACATGGTTTTCTGAAGGACAATGCGATAGTATATGCAGTAAAGGGATTTCAACTACATATTTGTGCACTGGCTTAAAATGGGGGTGGGTTTGATCGCAATGAAGAAACATCAGATGTAAAATATATTCCAAGCCTTGATCCCCCTTTTTGAGAGAACTGCTGACATAATTTACATTGTCTTTGTCTATATTGCTAAAGAGATTGGGATAGACCAGATAAATTGGAAATATGGCGAGAGACGTTAACCAAGTACTAGGGAGGTCCAAACAACATCCTCCCCACACCTCAACAATAACAGAACCCATCTAGTCCCCAATCATTGGGGGTATGGGCGGGGGATGATTGGAGACAGACCTAACCTTTGGCAATATGCACCTGCTCTCAAAGTACCACTCAAACAGTGCCCCCCTAAACCTCCAAGAACCGAGGAGCTACAGGGACGTTTTGCTGCAGAACCGTACCCTCAAATCAAAGCCGACAGGCATCAGGGAGGGCAAGCCTAGAGACCCAAATTGATTTTTGTGCTCATTACCATGCTTCCTTCATTCATGGTCCGGAGCATCTCACTAATGAGCACAAATCCTCCCCACACCTAAAAAAAGAAAAAGAAAAGGGTGAAAGTTTCGAGTTGGCAAGTAAATGTAGGTGTGGAGTTGAGGAAGTTTCCCAAGGAAGTGTGGACACTTCTAAGAAAGTGGCGCGTTCGATCCATGCAGGATATGAACACATTTTTGACACTCCTCGACACTTGTCTAAATGCGCTCTATCATTGTTTCCGTGGGGTCCGACTCGACAAGTTTCGCTGTTTCAGTCACTTTGGAGGGACACACATGAATCAGATTATACGAGTAGAATAAATCACTGGCGACTGAGTCGTTATAATACCCTCATATTTTCTTAGCTCAGAGTCTCTCCTCCGTCAGATTTCCTAATTCTTGGAATTATATATATCTTAAGACTTGCAATCTTTAAACGGAACTAATATTTACAAGATAAATTACATCTTCTTTTCATACTTTTTTCCCCCAGTACCTAGAATGTCAAAAACTTATTTTGCTCTTATGAGAAGGTAAAAAAGCATATACTTGCATATATTTTGCAATTACATAAAAACCAATAACCAAGTGGTTATTGGTTTCATGTATTTATACGATGTACTTGTTGACATGTCCCAGCCATTACATGTTATCTATATTTTTTATTTATATCATGCTTACGTGTCCATGTCCTATCATACGATGTCCCATCTCTGTATCCATGATCCCCGGAGTTTGCCACTACAGAGGTTCCTTTTTTTTATGCAGAAGGAAAACCAGACTACTGCAATGACTTTGACCTGCGGAAGCCTTTAGAGAGGCACTTTCTCAGCAACCAGCGCATTGATTGCTTTAGCCTTGAAGGTTCTCTCAATCTTGACCCTTTCCGTGAACGTTGTTCAGCATTTTTGGCTCAACTTCCGAGGTACTTAAGATATTTGCACTTGCATACCTGCAATACGCCATGTTGGTCCTTTGAAAAGTGCCAACCTAGCTCATCTATTCATGTTAATATGGTGTGTTAGTCTTGGAGGGTTTGAGAGGATTTAAGACAAGAACAAAAATGTAGGGTGGAGGGACATAAGCTATGTCATTTACTGGTCGTTGTTTGGGTAACATTAACGTGAAAAGTCTAAAGATCCAGAATTACAACAATTTTTCAAGTTATTGTTGTTTGTTTGATGCATAAAGGATTTTTAAATTTCCTGTTCAGGATTGAATGTTCCTCATAATACTGTATTTTTCTTCCCGAATCTCCATGCATTATATACATGTTTGATGCATAAAAAAGTTTCTTTTTAATTGTCCTGTGTGGACATTAAAGTTGCAGCGCACAGAGTTTCACTATAATTGGATACAGGCAAGCAGTCTTGTGTTATTGTTCTTCCAATTGTATGTTTGCCCTGGCTTTGCATGACAAACATGAAACTGCAATCCTTCCCGATGGGAATTTGATGTTGGAAATTTGTCATACAGTAAGACTCTAAGGTGGTCAGGGAAATGGAATAGGGATACAGTGCTTCTATTATTGAGCTTCAACCACACAGACACGCATAGAGATTTATGAATTAATGTAGAGCAGTTCCAATAGTGCTTGCGAAAATTTCGCTCCTCTTTCTCTGTTGAACTTTCCATTAGTCTTAAAACATGGAAAAATTGAAGAGATTCTAACCAAAGTCGCTTCACCTTCTACTATGCCTCAATTGCCTGGAATTTTGTTTCACTTTCCACTCTACTACATAGATGACTAGGTGAGACCCTGAGGAACGAAGTAAGGATATGGTGTGTTGAAAAGCCTCTCTTAACATTTAAAGAACCAGCGGCGTGCCAGTGCCTAGCGGGACATAACCTGATGTTGCAATTATGTATTGCGGATGATTTATATAGGCACTCAGTCGTGCTCTATCAAAGAATTTTATGATTCACGTTAAATTATTTGTGTCTAAGGCATGATTCTGCGCTTAACCAAACATATTTGAGATCTTCTGGTCTTTGATTTCAAAAAATTACTGGTCTATATGAAGGTCCCAAAGACAATAATTTAGTCCAACCATTTTTTGGGGTCTTTTGATTGCCTTCTGGTATCTTTTACTGATCATGGTTTTGGTCTATACAACAACTCCCTAAGCTGATCAGGAATTTTCAAAAGTCCCTAAGCTGATAGATAAAGGCCAAAAAAATAGAGAGGGGGAAGACTCTTTCACAAAATGAACGTCAAACTGGAGAACAGAAAGATTCCTATGATTCCCTTTATTCCGTCTAATTTACTTTTCCATGTTGCTTTGAAGTTCCATCAAAAGGCGTGCAACGGCCATTACGTTATCTTCTCAAGTTTGAACTCTGTTATCTTCTGCCAAATCTTTTGTTGTTTTTCTTGCGATATTTCCCGCTTTGCTTATGGAGGAGGTCAAAACATCTTTCTCCATAGTTTGATACTATTGGGGAATAACTTCTAATTGATCAATATTTCTCAAGTTCTTTCACTGCCTGGAATATGTTTGGGTAATGCAGATCACTTTTGTGAAATACACTCTTACGATATCTCTGTGTTGTTCCCAGATATGATGGCAACTTAACAAGTGCTGGTCGTATTGCTATTCAGTCATTCTATGCTCCACAATGTGAATATTCCAACAGGGTTAGGCAAAGAGATTCTGGTTTAATTTTTAATCTTGTACACTTTTTCTCTTTTAGTTGGTATTGTGTACTTAAAAAGAGTAAACTGTTTGTCCAATATGCCTTGCAAATGGGTATCCTGGTGCCTGTTTTCTACAACTTGTTTTAGTGTTGGCTACCACTATCCTAACAAACTTTATTAATTCAACTTTGTCATTTTCTCATTGCAGGAATGGGAAATGCTTTCCTTTATCAGATCTTTGAAAAGCATGGTACAGTCTTCAAATGCAGTTGCTGTTCTAACCTTTCCACCATCCCTTGTTTCACCATCCTTGTCAAAGAGATGGCAGCATTTAGCTGACACCTTACTATCTGTCAAAGCTATTCCAGGTATGCCATTGGCATGATACAGTTTAATAACCTATGTCACCTATGATCCTTAAAGTGGTCTTTTTATCAGATGAGGACAAGGAATTGGCAAACCTCCTTACGGGTTATAATGACATGGTTGGGCTTCTCAATGTGCAGAAAGTCGCCAATTTCAATACCCAGGTAGGCGATGTATGATTTTTACGCTAAGTTATCCGTAGTTGATGGTGTTCACACAAGCTCATTTGCTTGCTCAAAGTCACTTCTTCAGCTTGTGGTGATTGGGCTTGAAAACCAACGCGATGGCCAAGTTGCCCGAACCATTGCTTCTCATCAAGAGGTCAACGGTTCCATTCCCTCATATGCAGAGGATTTTTGGTCATGCTTTGGGACTTTTATTTGCCATGGTTTTGTTTACTGGGGTTCTTGCATGGCTTGTGAGTGCATGGTAAACGTACTTGCATGGTTGAATGTCCAGCTTGAAATTCTTGTTTAAATTTCACCTTGTTAATTAATATGACGCAAATTGGAGTTAGCTTGTCCTCACCTTGTCCTTTAGTGCTTTATCTCAATTGAGGGCCCCTTTGGCCTAACTTTTTGGCTACTTTTTTGCACGGTCTTTTTTGTGTTTTGCGCGTAATTTTTACTTGATTCGGGTATAAAGTTTACATCGTATCGCTCGTCTCGTCTATTTTTTGGGTCTTTTCCGTCATCTTGTATGAACTTTTTCCTACTTCGGTCTATTATTTTATACTTTTTCGATTCCTCTTGTCCAGACGAGCGATATGCTGTCAAAACTTGACCCGAATCTAATAAAAATTCAGAGAAAACAACCAAAAAGTCGCAAAGAAGAGCAAAGCCTTGAACTTGTTTTGCTGCAACTAGTCCATGTTTTAGTGCTATCTCAGTGTCTTGCGCTTACACTTCGTATGTTATTTCCTGTATTTATTACACTCAGTGCTGGGTGACAACTTCTTCTCACGAAATCTTGGAATTGACAGTAATTTATGTGAAGGATTATATCCTTTTTGTTATAGGCGCCTGCAACTAGTTGATTCGAACTTGTCCGCAGGTTCCAGTTATTCTAGAGGCAACCACGTTCTCAATAAAGCTGAAAAAGCGGAGATCATTGGTTCTAGAATGTCTCAATCAGGCCCCGATAGATGGTTCAAGTGGGACTTCTTATGCCACTACTGGTAGCTGTTCTGGATCGTCGAAGACAGGGACACTAGACTTTTAACTGCCAAAGCGAACGCTCACCATATTTATCTGATTGAATTTGTTTGCCCATGTGCCACCTAATCGTGCCAAATGATCATCTGAATTTGGGGAGAAGTTTATGTTAGGGGTTAAGAAATCACATTCATGTGCGGGAGGCTGGGTCCCTGGGACTGAAGTTGGTATGAACAGTTGGTGCAAAAGGTAATGTAAAGTATGTATCTACAATGACCATACTGGTCCAATTTTGAGACGAAGCATTCTAGATGTTTTTTAGTGTTTACTGAAAGAAAATGTTCATTTATTTTATTTTATTGCTTTTTGCACCTCTTTCGTGCAAACTATGCTGGCGAGTTGATATCAGGCACACAAAATTTTGTTGACAATCTTAGGTGAGATGTGAGCTTTGCTTGATATCAGTACAAGTCGATCTTTTCGTATCAATGCACTGCCGTAGAATTGCTAACTTGCTTCAATTGCACATCAGTGAAATATAAAGAGCAATCCAGTTCCTACTGTGCCTGTATGAATTGCACATTTGCTTTTTGCTATAGACTAAGGCAAGAAATAAGTCCCTTACTCCTTGCTTCTTTGTTAGTTGAGTAGTGCATCAATACTTTGTTATTTATCAGCCTTCAATTATGAGACCTGAACCGTAAAAGTTGGGAGAAAAGAGTCGTACTTTTTTTTTAACGGCGAAAAGAGTCGGTACTTGGCATCCCTTTGTCATTCCACCACCTGTTGTGGTGGCATGGTGGTCCAGACTCCAGAGGTTATTTGGTGGGATCAAGGTAGCGGGTTCAAGGCGCGCTATTGACACTCCATTGAACTCTGGGGCGGTGGCCTCACAACTTGGGTCTTTGGACCTCTCTTATTCCCCTCTACGGATTGCTCTGCCCCCCCGGGAGGTGCGTACCTTTGGGTTTTGACCTCTCCCCGAGGCTTACTGCGGGTTTGGAGGCTCTGTGGTTACGCGCAGGGGAAGGCTGCTACGCCTAGTCTCCCCCTACATTCCTTTTTGGTAAGATAGGTGGGCTATGGGCCCGATGCCAAACCCCTACATAGAAGCCAGCCAATTCATATCCAAAGCTAAATTAGTTTGATTATCTACTTCAAGGTAGAAAACAACTCCAACTATAGGTGAAGATATATATAATTATTTTTGAGTTTGTACAAGCAAAATAAGAGATGCTGAATCCCTTGTTATAAGGTTGTGTGGATTGAAAGCCATGTAACTAGGAGGCCCATTTTTTCTATGGATGGCTGCCCATGGTTCTCTGCCCCCTAGAGATGGGCTTTGCCAATGGAGAGTGGCTTTCTACGGTAGAATCGAACCGGACTGAATTGAACCGGTTACACCCCTATTTCTACCCAACTTTTTTATTCATAATATAACTTCACACATGAAAGAGAATAGTAGACTGTCAAAGTTGGTAAGGAAAATGAATAAAAAACATAAATATTCAAAGTGAAAGCCAGTCAAAATGGGCTCTGTGAAAATGATTAACCTTTAATGAGAGAGCCGAATGAAAACCCATAATGAGAAATTTTCTCTAGTTGGAGAAGTTCATGTCCTAATGATGCTATTACTGTCCCTTTGACCAAATGATAAAAGGTATGGAAAAGGAAAAAAAGTAAAGGGGAAGACGTGAGGAAAAGGAGAAAACAACCCTTATTGCTTGCTGGGTAATGTAATCACATTCTTTGCTCAAATGATGCAGCATGCACTCATAGCGGCATTGTCAATCTAAAGATTTGATCTTATAGGCTGTTACCACTTTAAGATTTTTAATAGATCTACAAAAATTCAAGGCATAGAAAATTAAACTTGTAGGTTTTGATGTGTTCAGACCGTTAGAAAAAAAGGGTTAGATGTCTGTGGATGATGCCCTCTTGTGCCATGCAACCATGCCAGTGTGAGTGTACGCCCACTCGCCCTCGGTTGGGTGGTAGATACTTATGGGTAGTTGGATCTGAATAGGGCCGCCGGTCTTGAGTTTCTATAGTCACGTCAAGAGAGAGGTCAGTATAGCTAGTTGTCCCCTCCCTTTTTTATTGAGCAAAAATGAACATCGAGGATTTGATTTAATGCTAGCAGAGGCCATCAGAAAGTGTACGTAACCCCTATTTTTCTCTCTCTTAATTGTGCTTGACTTTAAGGAATTAGGAATTTGACAGGATTGACAAAATTGCAACTTCAGGGACCAAAGTGATAAGGAGCGTATAGTTCGGAGATTGTTGGTGTATTTCATTAAGAAAATGATGATGGTGAACATTTTAGTTTTTTTTTTTGGATAGGAATTAACAAGCAATACATAGAAATATGAAGTTGTTTTAAAATAAAGAAACTTATCTCTTTTTATTTTTATTCGATGATTAGGAGTGTGCGGGTCAGCTTACACGCACATCGACTAATCTCCTCCCGTGTCCGGGCCAACTTATTTTTTACTTGCTAAGGTATGGGGAATATGGAGGTCCCTTTTTGGGTGCAGAAATCATCAACCGTCCATGACTTTCATGTCCTGTTATTTTGTTTTGGGATTAAAAAGTAAACAAGAGACAACATCATTTTCCATAAGAAAGTAAATATACTTTCTGACCCATACACAAATCCCACTATAAATTTAATGACCCACGTCCAACTATGTTATGACTTAGTTAGGATAGGAGCCCTCTAATTCCATTAGACGCTCTCTCTTTTTGAAAATGAATGACTTCTCCAGCAATCCAAGGGGTGAAAACGAGTCTGAGTTCTTTTTGTGCTCGAGTTCCGCTCGACTGTAAACGAGTAGAGCCTTTAATTAGCCGAGCCCAGTTCATCAATTAAACAAGCCTATAGTTACGAGCCGAGTTGAGTTTTGAAGTGTTGAGCTCGGCTCGTTTACTAAACGAGCCTAAAATTGAGCTTGAACTTAGCTCTATTACCAAACGAGTCGAGCTGAACCTTAAGTTGCTCGGTTCATTTGCAGTTTTAGCTTGTGGCCCAACCTCACTTCGATAATTCAGTCTGTTCATTTCGTAAGTTCTGATTAAAACGGTATTATAGACATATGAGTTTGCTTCATTGATCATAAAAAAAAAGAGTGTCGGAAATAATATGGAAAAGAGAGAGCTTATCTTCCGAAAGACGATTGTGATGAAATCATGCCCTGAAACTCTGTCCTCCTTTTTGTAATTATTTGATGTTATATAGTTACAGAGTCGAACTCCGCTAGGGGTACAACACTCTTGTATACACCAAATGTACAACATTTGTGTGGATCATTTTGTGGTACCACACAACTGATCTGAATCGTTTAATTTGTTAAAAATATTTTTTGAAGGGTCGATTACGGGCTAAAAAAAAGAACGTATGGATCAAGCACTTACTGATATCCGGCTGAATTGATTTCTTACAACGACCCTTCAAAAAATATTCTAAACAAATTAACCAGCTCGGGATATTTGTGTGACCTCAAAATGGGTCCCACATAAGTGTTGTACATTTGGTGTACATAAAAGTGTTGTACCCATTGCATTTAATTTCCATTTGCATATGCTCCATTTGGCAATTTTTGAGAGGAAAAAAATTAACTACCTCTCTCGCAAATTTTTGTATAATAGAAGTAACTGAGATTTATCAAATAAGATCTGTATTGCACATAAAATGCTTTATGGATTGAAAGATATGAACAGTTTAAAAATTACATCGAAATCTGAATAAGACCAACAATCTGAGACGGGAGGAGTAATAACTTCTGTTTAATGGTGTTTAAAAACACATCTTTCTCATGATCACATGTACACATACAAATATTGGTTATTAGTTGTTACATGGACTAATCTTTAGTTATGATGAAATTAATGAGGTCTTGACTAGCTCCATTATAGTTCCCATGGGACCGTACCATTTCTTTTCTATTGGAGACATGAGCATTTATTTCCTTTTGAAAATTTACTAGTCCAATAATTGTACTCTAGATATATCATTTAGTTCATGGATTTCGCAAGGGAAAGCACCATACTCAATTCTCCTATTTATTTATTTTTTATTTTTTGTCTTTTTCATTTTTGTATTTTGTTTGTTATTTTTTAATTTTTGTCCAATTCACGTTATATTATTTGGAATAATCATCCTGCTCGACTAGAGGAGTCTAAAGGTAAAAAATTACCACCAAAAAGTAAAAAATAATCCAACTTTTATATTATTGGGAATAAAAGTCGATACGAATGATTAATCAGGCTAAACAAAAAATTATGAAAAGTAAAAAATCACGGAAAAAGTCAGTAGATAAAAAGTTCAGGAAAATGGACTAAAAATTTGCAAAAACATTGTCCTCTTTACTTTTAGCATAGTACTAGTGAAGAGGGAGGGAGGTAGGGTGGGTGGGGGAGGGAGGGAGGGAGGAAAGAAATCATGAGGAAAAGCATTTGTGAAATTCTGTTACCTTTACAATTGTCAACTTAATTTTCAATTTGGAATAATTGTTTTAATCGGTTTCATGTTTGAGTTAAACAGAAATGATTAATTCGAAGGACTTCTTTTACCTAAGGAGTCAATCGTAAAAATATTTAAAATTCGCGATTTTCAATTCTACCATTAAAGTGAGGAAAACATAATTCCATATATAATATACTCTATATGTCACATTGGCATAGAAGTCTGTATTCTGCGAAACTTGTATACATGTATGTAACGGATATCTTTCATATTCCTCATCCACTTTCACGCTCATGTGTGCAATCATATGAACACACCTAATTAAATTCATGACAATATCCGTATTGCATTCACAACGTTGATCGCAAAGATATAACATTCGTCGTGAAATTTGATGACCAAAAAGCCACACGAACTACTTGCAAACAATATTCCAACATCAAGAAAAATAAACAAAATTTTTGTTAATAAGCCCATCATGTAGATCAACAATGCAATGTTCGTACAGCGTGGTTCGCGCAGCACCCCCGAATCCCTGAAATCAATTGCATATTCCAAAATCTTGTGCTCAGCTCTCTCTTGCAGTGTTTGTAACTTACAGTATTAAAAAGTCTATCAGATGTAGTTGTGATATTGAACATATCCCCCCCCCCCCCCAAAAAAAAAAAATAATAATAATAAATAATAAAAAAATAAAAATAAAATTATAAAAATAAAATTTTTTGGAGCACATTTGACATCCAAAGTTTACTGTGGTGTCCTGATTTCTGGGGGTCCCTTCACCTAACTCCTTTCACCGGATCGGTCTAGATCTTGCTTCCTTAGGTACTCCTACACACGTAACACTCGGCGTTAGTGCCCAACCTGGCTAGAAGTTGGCCAGGGAAGACACTCCGACGGTCTGGTGAGAGGTTGAATGAGAGAAGTCCCCAAGGGAAGTAGAATTGAGTTGGGTTAGAGTGAGTTATGTCCCTCTTTGGGGTTACATCTCCTTCCTTTATATAGATACTCCTGACTTGTGCTCCAAGTACAGGGGCAAATGAGTAAATTGGCTCGGATGACATCACGAGACGTCACGGGGCTACCCCATTATCATTGCATGGGATTGTCTCCAATCGTAGCTCGACGCATGTCATAACGGCACGCTCGGCTGTCGTCATGGTGACGTAGGGCAATTTGTTACGTGAGCGGTAACCACCTCGAATGACATGATCCGTGACGCATCAGCTTAACTACCCTCCGTACTCCTCGCGAGTCATTTCGGGTTTACCTGGCTCGGATGACTCGTCTGGATCACCGTTGTCTCGGCCGAATCAGTTTTGTCTCGGCCGGGACGTCGATTCTTGCCAAGCCGTACCGTGCTGTACCGTCTCAACGCGTCTCTATTGGGCTTCAAATGTGCCTCGGCCCACTCATCTTTGTTAGGTGGGTTCTGATCCGTTTGATAACTGGGCATTTGATCCGGACCAATCATGTCCCCTTCGGACGCTATATTTCGGCCCACTACATTTACATTGAAAATAAAAAAAAATCGATCTAATGTTTGCCTTAAAGTGACAAAGTGAACAAGAAGTAAAGTTTGCCCGAAAAAATCTAATCATGGGCAACAACTGTTACTATGAATTGGAAGGCAATAAATCAGCTGCTGAAACAGGAAGCTTCTCAGCTTGAATATGCCTAATCTGGTCAAATGCTACAATGATTAATTTCTTGAGGGGAAATCTGATCTGTAGTAGATGAACTCTAAGCCATTAGGATATCTCCTTCTTGGGGGGTGCAACTGTTTAGCACTCCTGTTGCTTGTTTTCCTCCTTTTAAGTTGATCTCTTATCAACTTTCGTTTTGGGTGTCGTGTGGCATATGATTGTCACAAATTAGGGTGTTAACATAGTTGGAATGCTAGTTTTGTGTTGTAATGTTGTCGTACACTAAATCCTTTTAATCATTGTAATCATTGCATTGATTAATAAAATTCTTTTTGTTGTCCAAAAAAAAATTGCCCAAAATAAAAAACCTTGCACCTTTGGTAACCACCGGTGGTGGTAGCCTGGTGGGCATGGTGCCTCACATTCCCAAGAGAGACTCGGGTACAAGTCTTGCCAGTGACAAGGGATTGTGGGGCTACACACTTATGCCCACTTGTACCTACGTGGTGTCGTGGTGACGGTCTGTCCTCACTGACAGTAGCTATGGCTCGGACCGGACATTCCACTGGCGGATCAGGAGCCCCTATGGTCACGCCCAAGAAGAGTTGCTGCGTTGGTTGCCCCCTCCTACCCTTTTGCTGATAAAAAATAAATAAATAAAAAAACCACCACCTTTGGTGGCAATGTTTCTCTACACCTTCATCTAGCTAGGCAACCTCTTTTGGATAAAAAGGAAAATGGTTAGTTTTCCCTTAGCTAGAATGTGTACAAATCGATATGCAGAGTTGAGTGAGACATTTTCACTTTAAAAGTTGGCACAACCTCCCCTTATAAAAAGCAAGAAACCCTCCATCATAAATCAGGACAGAACTCATTAACTAAAAAATCAAGACAGAAAGAAAAAGAAAAAAAAACAAAATGATTGATGGTTGCACAGAAAAAAGGAAAAAGGAAATGATTGGTCTCACATGATCCAAGACCCATAACGATGAGGAATTAGACACATTGCTCATGGGTTCACAACCACTTACACTTAGCATTAGCAAATAGGAGTTGCAAAATTTTAATATTAGTCCAACAGATTATCGTTAAAGTTTAAAAAGAAGTATATTAAAAATGCATAAAAATTATAGTATAAAATTTTGTAAATGTGTTTTAAAATTTATAAGAAGTATACTGAAATGAATTTTTTTTTATCCTTTTCTTTTGCTTATTGTCAGTCGAATGGACTAACAATAAGATAGAAGGACCCTAGCAAATACTTTGCAAAAGCACTCACACTCATAAGTCTATTACATATGTCTCCAATTACCAGCAAAACGGGTGATATTGTCCATACTTGGGGCGAGTTTCGTATATAAATCATATCATAACCTATTATTTAAGTATATTACATAGACTTCAAACACTACGATCTATTGCATAATCTATTCTGCACACGAATTCAAACAAACATTTGCACAAATTCATAATTAGTTTTTATTATATTCCTAAATCTATAATTTACAATAAAAAAAACTTTTCAATATTTTAGGTCAAAGTTTTACATATTTTTCGTCTCAACACATTTCGACAGGAGTGATCGAAAAAGCTTACAAACATAGACCACAGTAAAAAAAAAAATTATGGTAAAAAAATCTCCAAAATACCTCAATACTGACATTTCGAATTTTTTCCATTGTCTTATATGAACTTTTTTCAACTTTGGTCTATGTATTTATATTGTGTGCTTATTAATGAGATGCTATGGACCATGAATGAAGGAAGCATTGTAATGAGATAAAAATTGATTTGGGTCTCTATGTCTGCCCTCCGTGATGTCTTTCGCCTTTGATTTGGAGGCATGGTTCTGCAACAAAACGTCCTTGTAGCTCCTCGGTTCTTAGAGGTTGGGTCTATCTCCAATCATTCCCCGCTCATACCCCCAATGATTGGGACTAGATGGGTTCTGTTATTGTTGTGGTTTTTGTATTTATATTTTTGCAATTTCTCTCGTCGAGACAAAAAATATGGTTAAAAACTTGATTCAAATCTAGTGAAGAAGAAAACGGAACAAGGGGCACTGAAGTGAGCCCATCCGGCCGTCCATCTCGGCAATGAACGCTCGAATTTGAATCTAAACAATGGTCGGCTCGAATCATTTGGAGTTCAGATTAAATCCGAACCGTTGGTGCCAAGATGGATGGCCGGATGAAACTTACTACATCCCTATAGTGAATCCCCTCACTACAGCCCCGATTCGGAAGTGAACACAATCAAAAGCCCATGCCAAGAAGCCCTTTAAAATTTGGCCACACTTACCCTTATAATGGAAAAAGTGACTTTTAAATACCTCAATTTTTGAAGAGGCAGCAAACCCTATGCAAGTGTTCCACCCTCTTTATTCATTGACTTCTTTCTTCTTCAAACTCCAAGGCATCCATCTAAAACAATACCAAACAAAAAGTTTATTCGTACATTAAACCCTCCTCTGTCTTTCCACCTCTCTTTTCTCACGTAGAGAAAAAGAAGAAGAAGAAGAAGAAGAAACATACTCCTATAGGGTATGAAGAGATCAGAGTTGGCTTGCTTATCTCTTCTTCTGCTGATGATGCTAATAGAGTTGGAGATTACTACTCCATGTTTTGCAGAAAACAAATTCAGCAAATTCAAAGGAAGATCTCAATCTGATTTGAATTCTTTGAAACACCAGAAAGATTTCAAAGGAAAAGAAGGTAAGAATGGGGTTCAATTTGATGATGTTTTTGGTGCTGAGAAGAGGAAAGTCTACACTGGTCCAAATCCTCTTCACAACAGATAAGTAGCAGGCAAAAAAAAAAAAAACCCTTCTTTTCTTTTAAATATTTTTGGTAAATTGAATTTCATTGCTTAAATTTCTCTTTCAAGCAATGAAAAATTAATTTAGTGCCCCTATAATTTTTCCCTTTTGTTTTTGTACTTATTATATGTGCTTGAGACTTTGCTGGACAGTTCAGAGGATTGTTTCAAGTAATATTTATTGCATTTTGTAGATGGAAAGATTTTCTTCTGTTTCCTGAGATTTTGATGAGAAAATTGTTTTATTTATTGAAAACTCAGATCATATTTGAAATAAAAAAAAACATTTTGTTAATTTATATTTATGAATTACTGGAATTAATGTGCCTGGCAGTGTAATGAATGTTTGCCTGCTTTTTGTTCTTTGTTGGTTGGTGTACTGAATAATTACTCCTGAGTTATGATTCATTAGCTGACAACTTTTATGGAGTACAACGTTTCCCTGTAATTTTAGATCCATACAACTGTGTATATATCTATTGGTCTCAGATAGCGGTACCGGAAAGCGTAGTGGTAACGTTAGTTTGTGTCACGGTACATTGAACAATATATATTGCACAGTGGTAAATTTGCTCTGGCAGCCTACCGGCAGGTCCGGCACCTATCGATCCATCAGCGATTCGAGGAAAAACGATGAGGGTTATGTTCTATCTTTTCTATGGTGCCCGTTGTCAAATTGCTTCGTTCCTAGTGGGAATGTTAGAGCGTAGTGGTAGTGATTTGAAAAAATTATTTTTGGTGCCAAACTACTTAAAGACAATTGTAGTGCCGGTGAAGTGGTGGAAAAACAAATACGATGCGATATATATTGAGAATCGGCCAATACCTACTAAATTTCCCGACATAACCAATATACTGGTTTGTAACGGTATCACATGTCCGAAAAATTGATACTAACGGCCACCACTTAAAACCTTACGTTTCATTTCATGCAATCAACTTATATAAATCACCCAAGCCTTTGAACATCCAGGTCCAAAGGGGTAGTGATTGTCCAATATCCATGTAAATGATGTCATTCAAATTTTAAAAGAATTTTACTGTAGAAAAGATGCTTGATTTTGTAAAAAATAACTCCAGCATTAATCAGGAAACAACTTCCTATTCAAAAAAGGTTTCCAATAGTAGAAGAAGAAGATCCAAATTTCCAGTGTCATAACACTTTTGCACTATTTAAAACGATGAGATTAATAATACCAAAAATAGTACATATAACACTTCTCTATTTGTGAATGTTCAATGACCTCATCAGCGTCTGAACCTGATATGTGAATCATCCATGACACATTAACATGCATGGCCTAATCTTCCATTCGAACCGCTCTCCTTAGCAAACATGGCTTCACAATAGTTGATGTCTATGTCATACTAGCTTAGCGGCAATACCTCCACAACATGACTTATAGAGGATTGAGGGAGTATATATATGTAAATTTATACTCTTACTTCTGTATCGTTTCAAATTTATCGGATGTCTGTATCGTTTCAAATAAATTTATCGGATGTCTCTAAAGGGACCTTCTAACCCCTGTTTTTTTTTTTGGGCTGCCAAGTATTTTGTCTTGTGTTTGGATGTTCAGGAAACATGGGTACCCAGAACCAGTGTTTTTTTTCTGGTGGTTATTAGTGTGAGTGTGACCACCTTCTGCAACATTCAAAATCCCGGACCCACCAAGTAAATGTCTCCCAGATAGCGTTGTCTTTCGGCCAAAAATCAATAAAGGAAACGAACTTTTCTGTTTAATTTTTTTCCCCTCCATATCCTATAGTTCCCTACCCTTCCAAATTTTGTTTTTGGTTTTATTCGGACTTTAAAGATGATTGAAATCTCTCTTTTTTTATTAAAAAAAAATAATAATAATTGGATGTTGACATGTACACAAACATATTGTATACGTATTTTACAAAATGAACGACGAGGATGATTTGTTTTTGAATGACTAGGATGATTTTGAACCATCAATTTTAAGTGATTTGTATGTGTGTTTATCGATATTTGAGTTCAACTGGCTTTATACAAACTTACACCTAAGAGGTTAATTGCAGGATCATTTATTCTAGACCTAAATTTGAATTTTTGTTTTTGTTTTTGGATGCGTAAAAATGTCGTTAAATAAAATATATATAACTGTGCTATCACCGTTGCATAAAGAAAACGCTAGCGACGGACGAAGATCAACTAAGGCTTAGAGCATCACCAGTGGTATAACCAAAACTGGATAATCAAAAGTTGTCACATCAAACTTTGATTATCCATACAAGACATTTATAAAGTTAACAATGTGGAGTGTCACAATGGTATTTTGTGTCCATAATATAAAAAAATTACTACTCACTCTATTTTTTTTTCATAAAATGGGCACAACTTTAAATTTGTAAATATACTTTTTATAATATTAGTACAATTTAAAAGATATTCACAATACCTTTAAAATGAGACCAATCTTGAACATATTTTCAAAGTTTTTTTTATTATTGATAATTTCAAATTTTTTAGAGAGTGCAAACAAATTGAGTTTTGAAGTAAGTATTTGAAAAATGGAGGGAGAATGTTGTTACTTTTGAATTTATTCTACCAGAAAAGACTTATAAATAGGGTGTGGTCCCCAAAATTTGGTTATTGAGTTAAAAGGTTGTTATCTTTGATTATCTAATGTGATCCAATTTTTGGACAAACATTATTAACTTTAGTTATTTATATGTTTTGATTATCCCATTGGGGATGCTCTTAAGGGAGTATTGATCCATAAAACACAGAGAACACTGAAATATATATACTATGGCCAGAAGATATGAGAGTTAATAAAAGACCTAAAGGTGCCGGCGAAGGCTGATAAAATGTCTAAGGAACGAAGTATAGTGTGAGCATGTGGGTGTGGCAAAACCGAAAAACAATCGAAATAAAAAAAAAAAAACCTAAAACAAAACAACATGCATCAAAGTGAAGAGCCGCAACTGTTGAAATCCAACACCTTGGGCTGCGAGTAAAGGTTAACCTCAGCCAAACAAACCATAGAAATCACCCCCATAAATCATAATATCTCAACACAACATCGCAACCACATCCATCAAGCCAAATTAGACCTTGTGCAAATACCAAACATACAAACATTCATACATAAACCCGAATGTATCGGTTGGGGAAGGGTAGAAACGAAGAGTGTGGGGCTACAACTTCTCAGATTAGACCTTCCTTCAATCCGATTGAGCTACCACGTGGATTTTCCCCTGCTTAAGCTCCCACATGTGCATTGGAGCAACCACGTTAGCACCGCGCTGGACCGTTGAGTCCAGGACGGTACTCCGACAATCAAGTCAGTACTTGCAGGAGAAAATGAAGGAAAAACTCAGATCTAGGGTTTAGGGTAGAAATGTGTGTACCTTTCTTCAGGCTGAACATTACCTTATATAGGGAATGAGTGACTTGCTCTCCAAGTATGATCGTGAATGTCACGCGTGGTAACCGCTCGGCTGATGTCATAGTGACTCATGCCGTCGAGTAGGTTACATGCACATGCCTCCAATGGAGCGGAGACACGTGTCATAGGTCGTTCGGCTGACGTCATTGCCATGTTTACAAACGGTTTCTGGCATATGGGTTGTTACTCACGTGTTCTATGCCTATGTTGAGTCAGCCGCAGACGCTCTTCGGCCATATCACCTTTTGGCAATGATGCCATGGCTGTGGTGTTATGTTGGCATGGTTCCCGGAGCATACGCCATCCGAGAGCTGTTATGTCCAACCCTTCGGCCCATTATAGGCCATACAAGTCTTTATGAATAAGCTCTCATTAGGTCCGGCATCCGGTCCCTCCGTCATTAGCCTCTTGGTTGAATGTCATGGAGATATCTTAAATTTATGTAAATGTAATGTGGTGCATATATCGTGTCAGTCAATCAATCAATCATCAATCTATACTCTATACAAATACATTGAAGTCTCACAAGGCTTAGCACTCATCCCTAATTTTCTAGATTTTTGAATTTTTAAAAAAGAATTAGAGAGATAGAGGGAGGGAGGGAGAAAAACGTGAAGAGTGGGTGAGGAGAGAGAGAACAAAGGAGAGGGGGAGTGACTGAGGGGAGAGAGAGAGAGAGAGAGATTTTAGGGTAAATGAGAGTTGAGTTTTATTAGATAAAGAAGAAAAAATAAAAATCATACTTTTTACCTTTTGTTTATTAGCTTTTTTTTTATCTTATATTCTTCACAACTGCAAATTAATCTGAATAGTACCTCAGTACTTCATGAGTCCAATAATATCAAACTTTAATTCATCGTAGCTGAATTTAATGTTTTTATTATGATTTTCTGCATTTGCATGAAGATGGCATTAATTTTATTGTTTTATTTTATTCTACCTATTTGTAAAGAAATTCAGGCTAAAAGATTTTTTCCGTCTTTACAACACTTGTTTAAAAAATAAAATCCCAAATGAGCATGGGCATGGCACGACATGCGAATTGGCATGGGCCCATGGGCTAGGACGAACCGAGGTTATTCTAAAATGGACCAGCACGGCATAATAAATGGGTTATGCAAGACACAGTACGAAACACGTTTGACACGAAATTCTCGGCTGATTTGACACCTCTAGAGTTAAGGCACCATGTTACAATGTTCGGGGGCCATTGAATAATTTTCCGTCCAGTTGATTCTTTGCAGAAACCTCCCAAAAATCCTATCTTCGGCATAATGACTGATTATGATACGTCGTCCCCACTTAAAATGTTTGGTTCTGACTTCTGATCCCTCTTTAATATGGCTATATATTACACTGACAGGTCCTTGGATTTTCGAAAAGCACAGCCCCACCCCAACATATTCTTTGAAGGAGATTTGTTCAATTGCAGTTTACCCACTTAAATGTTTGGTTATGTGATTATTTACCTCATAAGCATAAAAAAAATACTCATAATACATTGTTATGTATTTTGCGAGGGGTATTAACACATACCTACCTCCCTAGGGTCTAAACAAACTAGAGAGTTACTCTCTTAATGATGAAGTATTCTACACTATCATTCCACTAACTCAAAAAGTTAAAAGCCAGTATTGTGTTTTTTGAAGCATGTCATTCTCTCACAATACAACACATAAAAAATCACAAAAAAGCTAATGCGCTTTTCGAGGCCGGTCATTCTCTCACAATAAATCAAGTAAAAAAAAACCAAAAAGCCAAAGTTAGTGGAACAGAAACGATAAGCACATCTGAGCATGTCAAACAGCCCACCTATACAAAAACTTTAGGTAAAATGAAAAAATATTTCACAAAAAGATGATGCAGTAGCCATTTTGCAATATACTGCATTTACTCTCCATTCTTAGAGAGGAACTGTAGCAAAAGTTGAAGGTAAACGTACAATTAAATATGAGTATTATTTTCTCTTATCCAACCGTCTTTTTCATGTTTGGCGCACGCTCTCTCTGTGTGCCTCTTTTTACACATACACTTGCACCTCTGAGCTTTCCACCCATCTCACCTAACAAAGCTCTCATAACTTTCGGGAGTACATTTAGAAATTTGAAAGTGACAAACTATTCGAAAATCGCTGCAAATTAACACCATTTCTTTGGAATCCTTGGTTGATGAGGATTATAGCACCCAAAATTTCACCCATCATTCAATTCAATCTAGAACAAAACCCTACTTTCAGATATATGAATCTGTGTATTCGTATATCTGTCTATCTCCTACTCATAAGCATGTGTAATATTTTGTGAAGTAGGTACATAAAACTAATGTTGGAGGGTGGAAGCAAAAAGTGACAAAACCATAAAATACTCCTAACATTCTTTTAGGAATTTTTTTTTTCATTCGTCATTCCTAATTATCTATTACATAAGGGAGGGGGATTGTGACTCGATCCCGGGATGCAGTGTGGGGCATCTAAGAGCTCTACCTGAGCTAGCCACCACTTTCATTTTTTTAGAAATATTAGTTCACTTATGCCAATGCTATTTCCTTCATTCTCACGTAATGCAATAAGTTATTTGCATCCTATCTAGCCGTAGCCTATTTTGAAAATTCGATATACCCCATGAAATCCTCAAAAATGAAAAAAAATATATATACAAAAACATAGTACAACAGTTCATTTTTCATTTTTTTAACTGCAAAAAGGATGGGAAGGGGCGACCAGCGTAACAACACCCCATGGGCGTGACCATTGGGCCGGGTTCCCTACCCGCTGTGGAATCTCCGGTTGAGCCATAGCTACTGTCCGAATAAGACAGACCATCACCACAGCACCACCTAGGTGATTAGTTGACCAAATGCCATCTTTGCAAATCCACACAAGTCCCAACAATAGCATGAGTGATTTGAACTTGGATGGTCCATATACAAGGAGAGAGGAGAATTTTATCTCACTCACTTCGGCCAACTAAACTACCACCTCGGTGGTTAGTATAGCAGTTCATATACAAACAATACTGAAATTAAGGTAGTACAAGTTATTAAAAGAATTAAAAATCAGACCCACAAACTACCAAAGCAAGGTACCGATGCCCATATCTACACTGATACTGAAAAGAGACCTGCTATGGCTACCGATCTCTGCGCACTGATATTACACAGATTGGCATACGGGGCCTATCTAAAAGTTTCACACAAATGATCTGCACCATTTATTAGTTTTAAAATATTTTTTCAAGTGGCCATATAAAAAATAAGCTCATGGGAAGATAGGATACATGAAAGTGCTTGATCTAATGTACAAATTTTCAAAAACCCTAAAAATTGAATGAAAATTCGATATATTGGATCAAATACTTATAGATATTTGATTGAGCTGATTTTCGGGAGACCAATTGAAAAAATATTTTAAACTTAACTAACCGTGCGGATCACTTGTGTGAAATTCACAAGTAGACCCCATACACCAATCTGTACACCAATGGCCGATACCAGTACTAACCTGTGTTTGAAATGTCTAGAAAAGTTTGACTTTTTAACTTTTCCCAATAAAACAAGATAAAGTTAGCAGAGTACATAATTTTTGCCAAAAAGCTGAATGAATTGCAGATTAAAAAGTTCATCTTTGTGCATAATTTTTTTGTACCAATTTAAAATTCTGTTATCAAAAGACCATGACGAATTTTTTTAATAAATTAAAATGATGAGACAGATGCAGTATCTATTACTCTAAATAGGATTAGCTATGGGGCTGGTTCTCCTCATATTTAAAAAAATACATAAACAAACATAATTTTGTTATGAGCCCACTGTGATGTTCCAATCTGTTGATATTTAAACAAGATCAACAGATCGGAACATCACAGTGGGCTCATAACAAAATTGTATGTTTGTTTATGTGTTTTTTTAAGTGTGAGGATAACCGGCCCCATTAGCTATAGGGTAATGATTTTCACACTATTTTTTCTTATAAATGCATTTTTTTTTTTAGTTTTTTAGTGGCAGAATTACTAATAAAAATTCACTATAAGATAAAAAAAATGCGTGCATTTATAAGAAAAAGAGTGTGAAAACTGAATGGAGAAATTTTGGGGAATTTTAGACTTTCTGAGCAAATATCAAAAAAATTGAAAAAGTCGATAATAGGAACGAGCTAAGACATGAGAGGACTTTCCCATCAAGAATATAACAATATTGAGCTTCAGAACAGCCCAATAAAAAGCCGGTTTTATTAACCGTTACCTAATGGACGGTAAATAGATCCGGGGACCCTGTAGTGAGCTCCCTCGATACGGTAAATAATAATACTCCATCCGTCCCTTTTATAGTGTGTACATTTCCATTTTGAGTTGTCTCTTAATAAGTGTGTGTTTTGAAAAGTTAGTAGGTGCATTTCCTATTTTGCCCTTCAAAAGTAGATTCTTTTTTAAAAAGTTAGTAGGTATTATTATATTGATAAGGGTAAGTAATGGAAAGTAGATGTAAAAGTTGTAAAAGTTGATGTGAGAGAAAAATAGTTGGAATTTCTAGGTAACACACTTAAAAATGGACGGAGGGAGTACTTTTGCAATGTTAAAAAATATATTTTGTTTTGGATTTGGATAGATTTTTTTTTTCCAGATTTGATTGCATTTCTTACATGCTGTGTGTACTGTCATTTGCTGCTGCCGTTAGCATAATTCATAAAGAAGTGTCACCTACCTAAGCTGTTGAGTTTGAGATAAGTAAAAAAATTATTTTTAACTTTTAAAATTCTAGTAACTGCTGACAATTTTATTTATTATTGTTATAATAAGTCGCGTAAGATTGGCTTAAACAGCATATAGTTAAAATCGCTTCTCCAACCCAAAGTCTTTCTAACCAAGGGCTTATAGCCTAGCGGAAGCGGTTATCCCCTGGTTCTCTCACAAGCGAGACATGTTCGAGCCTCGGAAGAGGCGTTTGGGATTTAGGGCTATGGATAGTTTCTAGACCCCCTCTGAACTGATTCACTAACTCCCCCTTCCCCGCTAATCCTCCACTGATGTATATCGAATGGCAAAAAAAAAAAAAAAACCAAAGTCTTTCTCAAACGGCCGAAAGTGAAATAAGCTTAGCGTACATATAGCTTGGCCTCTATGCAACAAAAGAGAGTTAATGAATGCAGCCATCACCTTCTATTATGATGGGGTTCTATTTGGATGATCGTAACCGTTGATTTAAAAAAATTAGATGTTTAAATTATTCAAGAAAAAAAATTCAACTCATTCAAATCAAGCACCAATAGCATTTTGTGATATCAGATGGCCATCTATCCAATCAATCTGCATTTTGCATGTATGAACTACTTGAAGTACCATGAAAATAAACGGTAAACGCATTTTTCAAATTAAACCGGATATTTTGGTTTGGTCATTTTTCAAACCAAACCAAACCCCAAATATTAATGGTGCGGTTTGGTCCGGTTTATTCTAGTTTTTCAATTTGTTACTCGTGCTGCATTTTGTAGTAAGAAAACGAACCACCATAGACTATCACCATTTCAATTTCGATTAAGTTTTTTACTTAACGTAATGATACGACGTTGTTTAATTTAAATTGAAAACTTAAATTTATTACATTAAAAAAATTTCCACTTCATCTAGTTGCTCTCTAAGAGACATTTGAGACGGCACCTTTTGTTGTGCAAATGTATCGCTATCAACACTTTAATTTTAGATGTATATATCTCTTCGGTCCAGTCTAGTTTATTCCGGTCCGGATTGGAGGGTAAGAAACTGGACCGGACCAAAAAATTTTGGTTTGACAAATACTCAAAACTGGACCAAACTGTTTAGCTCTAGAAACCAAACCAAATCCAATAATGCTAGACACACAACCAATTGCAAACAACCAATACACAACCAAGAAAAAACGACGCCGTTTTTGAAAAAAAAAAAAAACTCAAAACAAAACAAACATACTGCGAACTGATTCCGGCCACTCTTTCTAAACAAGCGGGCTTCGCAAAATTGGAGCAGCAGCAGATCGACTCTGTCACCACCACGTTTTCCACCTCCATCAACGCCGACTGATCTCAACCCCAACACCTTCCCACCTCTGGCGACCGCCACCATTTCTGGGCTCTCTCGCTCTCGAATGTTTCGTTAGTCTAGACTCTAGAGACGATCAAAGCTTATAAGCCGTTACACTATCTTTTGTTCACCAATTCTTCTGAAAATGATCACAAAATTAAGTTCTTAAAATGAACTGGATACAAAAAGTGTAGTACATACCTCTGGTTCGAAAAGCATCATTGCCTCCATGGAAAGTAGCCATTTTTAGGGTTTCATAAATTGGGGATTTTTCAATTACGGGGTTATTTTCAAAATTGGGTTTTTTTTTTTTTTTGCAAAACTGCACAATGTTCGATCGATCAGTGAGTGAGTGAGAGAGAGAGAGAGAGAGAGAGAGAGCAATGTTCGATCAAACAATTGATTGCTCGCTCGATCGATAGAGACCTTCGTGATGGGATATGGTGTCGAGGTTCTCGCTGATGGTGGTGGAGGTGGTCGCTGGTGGCGGTAACACCTAGTGGTGGTGGGCTCTGTTGGTCACCCCTCTCTTTCCTTCTCTCCCTGTGTATTGAAAGGAAGGGGAAGCTGATGCACGTTTTCAATTTTTTTAAAAAAAATAGCAAAACGATGTCGTTTTATTTGTGGCTGTGTATTGGTTGTTCGGTTTTGGTTGTGTACGTAGCAGGGTTGAACCAAATCACCAATTTGGTCCGGTTTCAGTTCTCAGTTCCGTTTACCGGTTTTTTATTCACCCATAGTAGTGTGTATTTGTTTAGAAATCTTTGAATGGAAAAAAAAAGAAAAAAAAAAACTATTACAAGGATACGAAGATAAGCAGCCAAGTTATTTTTTATGATCAACAATCATTTTCCAACCTAGACAAAAATTTACTACAAAATACACATCCCTGTCAATTACAGTTCTTATTGATACAACTAACCAAACTACAGAATTCCAGAAAACTAAAACGCTAAGCATTCTCAACTAGTTCCAGAAGATGATATACTACTTGCTCAACTCTCTTGTTTGCATATATCTCACGAAAAAGCGATATGCAACGTCATTTGCTGACCAATTTCCTGTGTGTTTATTCTGGTTGTTAGTGTTCTTCAGTAACCAGCTGCCAAACAAACTTATTCTTAAGCAATAATAAGCAAAGGAACGAAACCATCTGACCGTAAAAATTCTCACGATAAGCTTATTACAACTTGGAAGCACGAATAGCGGTTCTGCTCAAAGCAATCGCAGTCTTTGAACCAGAGGACCGGCCTAAATGTTTGCAGATGAAATCCCCTGCCAAAATGACCTTTTGGAGATCCACATTGGTCTCAACTCCGAGTCCATTTAGCATGTATACAACATCCTCTGTGGCGACATTCCCAGAAGCACCTTTAGCATATGGGCAACCTCCAAGACCGGATACAGATGAATCCACAGTGCTGATCCCCATCTGGAAACAAAAAACAAACAATTACTGAAACGTTTTTGAAAATACTGAAAGATGCACATAAGCCTTTGGCAGAGAGAGGAAAAAAGAACATGTTTAAAGCTTTGAATGTCTGAGCATATGTAACAATGTGAAATACAAACATACATAATACTCTGAATCCAACAAGAAATACTATTTGCATTTACAATTTGAGAAAAGGAGTGTTCACTCAAGAACCGGAAGGAATAGTGATTTATAAATTCGGCTAAACCTCAATGTTCCTCCACCTGATACACAAAGGAACATGGCATTCTGGGAGATCACCATCAAACAAGTGAATATGATAGAACGCTGTTAGAATTAATGAAGTATCTAACTTGCATCATTTTAGGTTAGCTATAAACTAAGTCAGGAACCCAGATGAAGCACTGTTATGACCTAGCTTTTATCAGCTTATCAGCTGCAGATCGCATTGACCCGTCTGCAGTTGAACTCAGCACGCTGGAAGCCTTTGAAGTGAGAGAAGAAGAGTTGGAGAAGACGGAGACAAGAATTCGAGATCTTTCTGAAGGAGCAGTGGCTTTGCTGGGAAGCATGGTTCAGGTTAGTGGTTGTGTCATGATTTTAATGAATTGATATTATTTCTAACATTTTAGATACACAAGACAATAGGTTGATACTTGATATGTTCTTATTGGAAAGTTTCTCCTATTATTTTTTCAGGTGGCTAGATGTTTGTGGAGGGTTAGGGGTCTATTAGCCGTGTTTATTTTGATTTTGCTTTGATGTTGTTGTAGTGAAGTAGGTGGTTATTGTCGGTGGGGATTTCCTATTTGCTTGCTATATCAAGGTTGTTTTTCAATACCAAAAAACAAAAGATAATGAGACTTTATAAATATCAGAAACTTGTATTTCTGAAACATGTATGTATAATCCTGATAAAGAAAGTTGCATATGTAGATGTAAAGTGTTAAATGCTTCTAATAAGTTTCTCATTAGATTTTTTATTAATCAAGTGCAGAAATATCATGTTAGCATAAGATCATCCAACCCCCCTAGTTCCTTAATGGTGTCTCCACTGGTGCAGGTACTCTTTGCGATTGCTACGACCAGCAGTACTATGACGGTAATGGAAAACAAGAGCACTTTTTTTTTTTTTTTTGATCGCCGAAAACGAGAGCAAATCTGCTCGGATCATTGGACTTTGTTCAACCATTCTTTAAATGTGTTCCTTTGCTGTTGGAATTGGACTGGAATCTATGTTGCCCATGAGAAGATCAATCTTCTTTCCATCCCAATGAAGCTACTGCCAACGAAAAGGCAGATATTGCATGCAAGCATCCTGCGATTTCAACAAGAAATCCACACAAACGGGGAGTTTATTGGCAGTGAAGATGTGATCTCAGCAGGCCTTGATCATGAACCACATCACAAATTCTTGGAGGTAATCTACGGCCGGAGGCTCAGAGCTCTTCTAGCATCATTTTCCCCCCAGGAGATTTTACAAAGTCCTACAAGAAGATGCTTTTGTGGTATGGTATTGGTGCAAGTGTCATTGGAGAAAAAGAAGAGCTGGGCTTTAAAATGGAGAAAAAGTATAGGTCTTTAAGCAAAATAAAAGTTCCTGCATAAGCTAAATAGGTTTATGCTTGTCATATGTAATTAGATATTTATTAAATATATAAAATTTATCATATTAAATAATGTACCCGTGCTGTAGCCGTACCCTTCTTTTTCTTACTTTTGCTGTTTCCCGTACCCGTACCTGTGCTTCCAACGTTTTACGTGTATTTATATCAAATATCTTTTGACGGTTCATTCTAGGAGTTTCATGGCATCACATATCATCCATGTTTGGAAATATTCCATTGTTCAAGGGGAAAAGATTGTCTAGCAGCTGTACCAGATAACGTATAACATTATCACTGCTTTTACAGCTTAGAGGTAATTTTTCCATCTTACATTAACTAATTGCGTTATCTTCTGATATCTGTGTATCTAACTTCCCCACTAGTGATTGGTGTATACTCTTGCTAATAAGCAATACGAATGAAAAACACTGAAACAATTACCACCCTGCTTTCCAATTTTCTAAAGACATAGATTCAGGTAAAAAAAATCACGATCGGAAGCCAGACAAATTGATGATACTTATTCAATGAATCAATATGCATACTGATGGCAATTACTTTCGAACATATATTAACTATCCACAAACGCAAAGTTTATGGCTGACTGATATTGCTCATCATCATTTAGCTATTGCATTGTTTTTTTCTTGTTGCTGGTCATAGGTATAGAACAAACTTTGGGATTGGGCACAGTATGAAAGATCTTTTAGATGCACATATTCCTCCAGGGGGACGATTGGGGCGTGGCCATAAGGATCTTTATGACGCAATCAATAATTCAATTCATTTTCAATTAGGTCTTGCTTTAGCTTCTTTAGGTGTTATTACGTCCTTGGTAGCTCAACACACATACTCTTTACTTGCTGATGCATTCATAGCACAAGACTTTACTTCTCAAGCTGTGTTATATACGCATCACCAATACATCGCAGGGTTCATCATGACAGGAGCTTTTTCTCACGGAGCTATATTTTTCATTAGAGATTATAATCCATAACAGAATGAGAATAATGTATTGGCAAGAATGTTAGACCATAAAGAAGCTATCATATCCCATTTAGGTTGGGCCAGCCTCTTTCTGGGGTTCCATACCTTGGGACTTTATGTTCATAATGATGTCATGCTTGCCTTTGGTACTCCGGAGAAACAAATCTTGATCGAACCCATATTTGCTATCTGGTTTCAGTGTCTACTTGGTTTTACGTAAGTCAATAAACAATATTCCAAGACCTTAGCTGGGAACAATAGATTCGATGACAACTAGTTTTGCAGCAAAATACATACGAAAGCTAAGCAAAATATAGTTTGGCCATAGCAATGTGTTTAATGTGTAAAAGTAAGTGACTAAAGCAAAATGATGCCCTGGCAAGAGAACCCAGACCGAATTTGTTGAAAGGTGATGCAATTGTTTGTATAACCCGTGTGGATGGACAAGCATTATGGACAGTTAACGGTCCTTATCTCCTAAAATAATAGACTTCTTAATCTAATAATTTCAGGTAAAAAAGATTCTCTTAATCTGACAGCCAATTTCAAATGACATGCAACATGATGAGATGGCTTACTTGGAGTGATGCAAGAATATTTGAAAGAGCTTGCCCATATGTGTCATGGAAATGAACAGCAAGCTTCTCAACAGGTACAACGTCAATAACAGATTCAAGCATTGGAACGACGGTGCCTAAGCAAAAAGAAAGAAGGGGGAGGGGCAGGAAATAAAAACTAGAAGTGAAATTGAAAAACAGAAACCAATACTTGCTATTCAGATGAAGACAAACTAAACTATTCAGTAAAGACAGTTTTTGAACTCCCTGGAGTGTGGATACAGAGAAATGACAATATCTACTTGTTTTACCCCAAATCATGATGATTCACATCTCATGTAGATGAATTTTAAAGCACTTTTGAATATCTAACCTAGATTTCTCTTATATCTACTCCCAGCAGTATCATATTCCGCTTGTTGATTTACTTCTATTGAATATTAAACTCAATTACAAAAAGCCAAATTGGCGAGATTCATGCACCCAAAATCTTAGCGCTCAGGTTTAGACCCCTCTCAGACAGACAGCGATCTAAATCACTAATGTCTTGCCAAGAATTTAGGTATCTAAGTTCTGAACATCCACCTAACGATTGTGTAGGGGCCTAGGAGGAACATGCCCATCAGTTTCGACCGGTTTTCTCGTGCCATATCTTCCCCTAGCATCACCTCTAGCCCATCTTGGGTAGATCTGCACACGTATCTTGGATTCTTTTATGGTTGTGATCGTGCTTTCTTGCCTACAAAAAAGATGGTTAGACCAAGCCAAACGAGGACTCCCTATGAATGTCATTGGTGATCAGGGATCTAATTACATTCTTGTTTTGATTTCTGTACTATGTGATTCATGAAAGGGTCTATGCGACTTGAGGTTAAGATTATTGAAATCATGAAGTGCAAGAAATAAGATGAGGGGTCGTATCCAATACACTACCAGGTTCACGACCATGTTGTCGATACCCATCATCATCGTTGACATCATCCTCAATTTTGTGATCAGTTCCCTCCTATGAAGCACCGACACATGAACATATATGGGACTCACCAAATGGCCCAAGTGGCGTGCCAATTTTCATAATAACATATAATAGAGTACACATATGGGACATACCGGGGACATGGCGTCGTATCACTTCATAACGTAAACAACTTATGCAAGGTTAAAATTCATGAAAAACTTGTCACGTGTGCGTTGTGGTTTGTCCTTTTATGGATCATCTCTTAATTATGTAGAAGCAGTTTTAATTTTCATTTTTGTGCAAAGTTAGTGTTAGTTTTCAGTAGTTCAGGTACTTGTGGATCGAGTATCCAAATTGATCACCCTTTAGGATATATAGATATGTGTATAGTTTTTGGATGTATCCCGAGCCATCTCAATGTCCATTACCTTAGAATTTCCATGTCACATGTCTTATCTGCCTCTGTGCTTCTTAGAATCTCCCTCAAATCAAACTATAGATCTGCTTCTGCATTGAACTTACCAGTTAAGATCCTAATATCCAATCCCAAACTGATTTGATTGTCAGATTGCTTCTAGCAGAAAACAAACAATTGAATATTGCTTCTAGCAGAAAACAAACAATTGAATTAGGCTCCTCTGTTGCCCCCATGTGCATACGATTTCAGGTCCATCAAAGATCAAGAACCGTCTCATTCATACAGCCACGGTTTTTAACTCTAAGACAATGGGCTGTATACATGAAAGGATCATATATATATGCACGATAAACTTATTCCTATGGTCTCACCCATCCTGAGGGAGAAAAAGAAAATACACATAATCAATATTTGTTTCATATCTGTACTCAAGTTGTTGCATCAATTAATCATCATACAAGACAAGGTACTACTAGTGTTCAGGAAGCCTTTTTTTTTTTTGGTCAAGTGTAAATTTATCAGGAAGCCAATTGCACACACTTACCAGGCATTTACCAATTTCAGTGACTGATTTACAGGTCAACTGGTTGAACCTCAGATGGTTGCAAACAGTTTAACATTAAAGGCGTCATATTGTAAAAACTTCCAAAAGTATTAATAGCGCTTTCGTAAAAATATCATTTAGGGATTTCATTCCAAGACCCAAACTCAGCATTAACTTTTTAATCAAAATGCCAGTTCTAACATGCTAACAGGACCAAAGGAATGGCAGGTCACCAGCTGATTATTAACATAGACAGATTAGACTTTTGAAGTAATGCATCCAATGGGAGATACTAGTCATCAGAATGATTAAAAGACATGTCCGTTTTGCGCCAAATGAATCAATACAACATAGACTATTTGCAAATTGTCTTGCGGTAACCTATCTATTCGGCAACTAACCATCTCTTATTCAGATGCATGTCAATAGTGTTTCAGCATCTCTAAATAGTAGAAAATTAATGAAAATCACTGAACATTAAAGCTACTTTACCTGGAGTACCAACCCCAATGGTATCACCAAGAGAAATTTCAGAGCATCCCATATCAAAGAGCTCTTTAGCCACATATGCTACTTTTGATGGAGGAACTGCTCCCTCAACTGGGCACCCAACAACACACGATATATACCTGAAAAATCAGATATCAACGTCATCTAGATGTTTTGGAAATCAAATCAGGCTAACATCATATTAACATAGTGTAAAAGAGAAACATCACACCCCATTTTGCTTAGAAAATGCAAGACAAGGGTGTGTGTGTTCGTGTGCTTCATGAAGAAACAATGAACTGGAGGCAGCATAATATCAGTACCGAGCGGCGATCAATAGCACTCTAATACTAGTCCCAAATATATAATATTGTCAAATACTAAATTAATTCCTTCCAGGTCAATACACTTAACTAAACATTTAACGAATGAATATCACCCGATAATGGAGGCAATACTTAAAGTACCTAGCATTTGTTGTTATCCTGTTAACAAGTTGACAAGTATCTACCCCTCAGGCAGCTAGCAGATCAAGGCCCTCAATGCAAAGCTAAACAGAAGGCAGAGAGGCATAAAAGATCTCTACATTCAAATGAATCAAATGAGAACTGTGCTACTTATATTTAAGGATTTTGAAGCTAATATTTTAAGTTCATCGAAATTTTGGAAAATCCAGCATCAAACTTGGGAGACACATTAGAATTCCAGTACCTAAATATAAAGTGATGTCTTCCCAAGTCCTAAAAAACTTTAGGACAACACATCACTAGAATATACAGTTGCAAGCTAAAATTGCCTTTTTATTCTTACGAGATTTCTGAGAAAAGGTGAGAAGCTAACAGCGATTTACAAGACATACCCCCGGAGAGGTATTGAGAGCTTTCTAGCAGCAAGAGCAACATCATGATATCGAGCAAGGCTATCTTCAATGCTACAGTTTATATTTGACTTTGAGAAGGACTCAGAAGCTGCAGCAAAGATGGCCACTTCCTTAGCTCCAGCTGCAACTGCTGCCTCAAAACCCTGAATAATGGAAAAGGAATACAAATATGCCTACAGACGAATTTAAAATTTATTTGCAAAAGGATTCATGCTTAAAAGCAACTCACTTTGAGATTAGGAGTTAAAACAGGAAACCTAGCTCCCTCAAGACACTGAATTGCTGCAATAACATCCTTTGCATCTGCTAGCTGCAATTTCGATGATGAAATTTCTTAAGCATGTTGTTTTTTACATCAACTTTTATCCAACTGCATTTTCCTATCAAGAATAAAGTAACGGTATAACCTACGAAAAAACACCCAGAGACTGCATTAAAGTAGTAATAACAAGATTTTTGGATGTTGCATTCACTCATAAAACGCTAATCTAATGAAGCCATGTTGTAGTCAAGGAATTCACCCAAGTGAGAAGAGCACAGTGCACTACCCAAACAAACATGGTAAAATGAGGATCTAGACTGCATACTAACAGCAAATGCAATAAGGTATACCTGATAAGAGCACTAGCCACTAGAGGCCAAACATGGTTAAAAAAGATCTAGACTGCAAACTAACAGCAGCAGCAGTTGAGCATGTCTTACGAGGTTACCCTTCCTGATGACTTCATGGTCATCCCATTGAGGTTGATCCTTTTGATATTTTGAAAAGTAAACTTTCCATGCATCCATGCTCATGTAAGCTAAGAAGCAGGGATGACCCTACTATATTGCCCTAGTTGTGTCCTGTACATGTTGAACATTGAGAATCCTCGGAAGCACACTGAAACATGTCCAAAGGTCTCCTATTGGTTACGACCAAACACCTAGTAAAGACTGGGGCAACACCTTTACAAGCTCGGACATGTTATTCGCATGCACAAGTTCAAGAATTTAAATATGCAAGCCAGAAAGGTTTACGAAATTTCTTAGTCTTCGACACTGATCTGATCCAAATTGCTTGTTGAAGCCACCCAAACTTGATAGACACGCGCGCGCACGTATAGTGACTTCTCACAAACTGCCAAAAGGTTTCAGGTTAGATGTCTTCAAAACTCTGACATGGTGCCATACCCAGGATGATAGAGTACAGAAGGAGTTTCCCCGAAAATGTCCAGGAAAGAAAAATGAACCGTTCATTTCTCTTTCCTGGACGTTTCGGGGAAATTTTATCTTGGGTTGACCTCGCAAGTGTCTAATAAGCAAAGCCCTATGTCGCCTAGGTATGAAATCAATCACGACAAAAATAAACGATGTATTTTCTCTCTTATTTTCTAATAATTCTAAAATTCCATGTGCAATGTTTCCTTCTCTCTCTCCTTTTTGTTCTCTAGAAACAGGAAAGGTCAACAAAAAGGAAAGATAATTTGAAATCAGAAGCAAAGTCAAAACTTAAGGAGGCAATATCCTGAAAGCATGATAGGTGAGGATCTGGGTATCTAATCCTATGAGAACTATCACTTAATGAAGTATATGACTTCTAAACCTTTGAAGATGATCATATGAGCAAAGTCAGAACATACGGATCATGCCGATGAAAAAAAAAAGAACATACGGATCATGAATTTTAAAAGATGATGAAGCAAAAAAGAAGTATGTACGTTAATAAGCTGAGAAGGAGCACAAACTTTTCTGAATATCAAAAGCCTCTAAACTCCTAATCAGTTTTCGGAAAGGAAAACCTAAAAATCAACATCCTTACACTCATCTCTTTATCATCTCACATGAAACAAGGCCATACATGTGGGGGAAGTCTAGAGACTTGTCTCAGATCGCTTTTCCAAGCATATAAGCTTGGCCCAACCAGTCTAGATACCTCTCCATCTACTGCTAATTGGCCTTGGATAGGATTTCTCTACAACTCTTAAGGGAAAATTCAACTTCTTGATTAATTTTAGACAGGATTGCAAAGATGTTCCCCATACCCCTAATCCCGCCCCTATAATCTGGGTTTCAAACGAGGATTAGTTTCTGTAGTATTTTGCAAAAAGAATGAATTGCATATCCCTGGTTTATATTTATTGAAACTCTAGACTTTTGCAACAACCAAATTGTTTGTCAATACTTGAGAACTCTGAAAGTAAGAGATTAGAGTTTACTACTCACTTCTTTTCAACATTTACAACATTAGCAGCTACAAAATAAGAAACTAATTTGGCTGATTCCCATGTAAAAATAGGTATTAATTTGTTTTTTCATCACGTTCTAGTGTTGCCATCTCCAGTGCCATATCAATTGTATCCATACTTCTTCAAAGTATAATTTTTTTGTCTTTTTTAATCAAAGGACAAAGGGTGAATTCTTGAAATTGTACAAAGCAGTGCTATAAATGAGTTTAGTGACACTTACAGGAAACAATTTCTCTCATTTTGATCTATTCAAATTTTCGCTTTCATAATCAAAACAGAAGCCCTGGCATGATGAAAAAACAAACCGTTGCCAAGAGGTCGAATCACATCAGATTATCTTGTTGGTTGACTTTGCCCAATTATTATATTGTCATGATCATTGGGGATAAAATTACCACAAGTTCAACCTAAACATGACCAATTTTTCAATCTACGAATCTCAGTTCAAGACATCTTTTTCACTCTTTCGATTAAAAACCTTGGCAGGCAGTGCTTATATTTCATAGCACTTGCTTACTTTTAGCTAAATAGAGGGAACCATATGGTCGCTGACAGTTGCAATAGCTAGTAAAGAAAACATATTCTTCATATCTATACTAACAAGAGACACCCTCAATAAAAGAGCTCAATACTATCCTTCAGCAAGAATAAAAGTTTGATTTGGTGGTATTATTTTGATCAGCTTGTAACTCAATATATTTCAGAAGGATAAATGGGAACCACACCATAAAGGTAGAAACACATGGTTAAGCTCATTTTCAGAGGGGAAGACTAACCACTACCATGTTAATCATCTCATGAAACAAAAAAACACATTTTACCTGTGGTACCCATTTTGGAGAGACGAAACTGGTAGCTTCAACAACAGGCAACCCTGAAGAGACTAGCATCTCAATCAACTTAACCTTTACAGTGGTAGGTACTATCTCCTTCTCATTTTGCAATCCATCCCTTGGACCAACTTCCACTATCTTCACATGTCTTGGGATGGCACTCAGAAACTGCAACTCGTGTACGGCATTTGATCAGCTGGTCGTATGGATCATACAAAAATAAAAACCACATAAACAAAACCAAGACATCTTATATTTCAAAAGTTCAGAGGTACCATTGCCATGTAAATGTGGCCAGTTAGATCCCAAGTTTTACGCAAGAAAGATAGGCTAGAATAGTTTGTGGTCTCCCTGAGGTTTTTAGAATGATTACCTATTTGATGAGTCCTTCCCCTTCATATGACAATATAGCTTCACCATTGTTTGTATTTTGACAATTTAGGTAAAAATACTGTAACTCAGGGGTCAGGGGGTTCCCACTTGATTAAAAAACTTAAGATGGTTGCAGCAAATGATTTGGTCTCCAAGTTCACCGTCTCTGTTGGCTTGTCTTTTTTCTGTAATTGTTTCTTCACGGTAAAATCTATACTCGGAAGGTATGGCTTCCCTTAATGCTTTGTAAGTTTTCTCCTTCAATGGAAGTCTCATTCACCAAGAAAGAAAAACGAAAATAAATTGTACTCCCTCTGTCCCAATTTGTTTGCTCACTACGAAACTACGTGCAATTTTCAAACTAAAAATTAATGTATTTATCAAAATAATTTTTGAATTTTTTTTGCACCGTATTAAAGTTTTCAATGAGATCTATCAAACAAGATCCATATTGATTAGAAAATTATTTTTGCAAGTACATTATTTTTTAGTTTGAAAATTGCACGTAGTTTCGTAGTGAGCAAACAAATTGGGACGGAGGGAGTAACAAAGTGGTGTTTGGGGATTCAGAAGAGGTAAAGAAGGAATAATCGCATAATCTTGAGGAGAGAGGTGCGCTCAAGGATTCTCTAAGATAGGGAAGATTGTCTCTAAAAAGTGAAGCTTGAGAATGCTGTCTTTAGGGAAGAAATTTCTCAGAGCCAGTAAGCAAAATCAAGGTAATTGAAGGTGGGAGGTCAAATATCTTAGTTGTTCGACAAGGTTGCTAAAGGAAAAAGAAATTCCTTCCAAAACTTGAGATTGGTTGCAAGAGGACAATGGATAGAGAGGACCAAATAGTTAACGGAATATTCTTTTTTCTAATTTTGGAGTTGTAGTCTTCAAGACAGGCAACTAAACAGGGTTATAGGGTTTGGAGGAGTTGTCTAGATGGTTGGAAAGACTTTCAAGGAGATGGAAATTAGGAACGCATATTATATCGTGCTAGGGATAAGTTGTAGGGCCACAAAACTTTACTATTGTGGCAATTGATGACTATTGGGATATTGTCGAGGATGTTTTGTTTAACATTGCCGAGTTCTTGACAATGGGCCCATTAGTTTGGTAACTTATTGACCTAATTTTTGTTTACACTAGTGGTTAGTGTCTAGAGCAGATTGACATATGTTAAAGCATCCAACTAAAAACCAATTGGCAATGAGTGGAGAGACCGCTCAGGCTCATATACTAGTTTTGGAGGTAATATTAATTAATGTGTGACAAACTCTAACACTCCCAGCACGTGCTACCCCTGACCCGTACGTGGAGAGGCAAACAACGGATCCATAACATTGGAATCATAACGAAACATGGTGAACTTTTGGCACAAACAACGGGGCAATAACCAAGGGAGTCTTGTCCAAAATCCTCTGAAAGCCTAGTTCTGATACCATGTTAAAGCATCCAACTCAAAACCAATTGGCAATGAGTGGTGAGGCCGCCCAGGCTCATATTCTAGTTTTGGATGTTATAATTAACCAATGTGGAACAAACTCTAACAATGTACTCCTATAGCAATGGCGTGGGTATAATTGAAGGATTGTGATTGAGAAGGATAGAGCGTCAGTCTCTAATTTGTATTTTTTTCTCTTCTGCTAAGGAGTCTAATCAGAGTCACTTGCCATGTAAAACATGTTAAAGCCTATTCAGCATGAAAATAACTTGCTAGATGGTTATGCAAGGGTAAACTGTAGTAGAAGAAAAGTCAGTGCCAAGTTATACCAACCTTATGTGCTACCCTGGTTGTTCCATTATCATAGTATTGAGAGCTGAAATGACGATCTGGAGTAAATGAAGCATAAGGGCGAGTTCCAACCACTCCAAGTGCTTGATTCGAGAAATGTCCCCCGGGAAGGCTCATTATTTGTCCTTCCCATACTAATGATTGTCTCGAATTCTTATCGCTGCAAAAGAAGAAGTCATGATTTCTTCTCTAACCAATAAATAAAAGAGAAACACAAGTCCCCATCATGAACTAACTGCAAAAAGAATGTCAATAGTCATTTTGTATATTCCATATTAGCATTCTAGCATTCAATTTGTATACAAGTCACACAATAGGTACAATGGCCAACCCATCCTTTGTGTTAAGTAGAGACCATGTTCTGATGAAATAAAAAGAATGCATATCTCAAAGCTACCGAAGGAAGAAAGCTTGGCATGTCCGCACTTTTCTCAGACACGTTGATGGTACTAAAGATGGAAGACAAAAACAGTAACACATTTGAACTCGTATATATGCTCCCAGAAACATTTGGGCAAGCTTTATCAAAGAGCCAAATTTCATAACTTACCCCAATTGGTGAAATGGGGAATGCCTCCCCTGTTCAGGCACTACATTTTCAGTTTCTATTTCATTTACTTCGCCTATAAATGCACCAAAGGTAGGCTTCCAAGCTATATCATCACTAGTGCTCAACAATCGAGTAGAAACCAATGCCTCCAAACTTGATGCTATTGGAACACTAGTATGGGGCAAGAAAGACCTTAAACTTGACAGTTTACATGAAGTTTTTGCTGCCAGCATTGAACCAACTGCACTAAAATGAAGAACTCACTGCACCATAAACAAAATAAATGAAAAATTCACCACAGTTTCAAATAGGCATTACATCATGAAAATTTGAAGTATTAAGCAAAAGAAGCATAATCAAACAGCCTCCCCGAATGCGGTTTGTGACCCTCGTGAAAACTAATGGTAACAACTCTTGTCGCAAAGTCTGATATAACATTGTAACCTTCTACAGTTCCATGTTTTATCCTTGCACCTTCTTTGTTTACTCTAACCAAACAAACCCTTACCCTTGTCTACCCTTTTCTTATCATTATAGTCTGTAGCCAAGTAACCTAAACCACCACAACCACCTCCAAGTGTGCCGCCAAGTAGTCAGCCTAACCACCAGCACCTTGGAAGTTGGAGGGAGTGACAGTGATATTGAGAGTGAAATCAATCAAAGAAAATCAAATGACAGAGACGAAATCAATGAGAAGGAGAAAAAGAGAAGCAGAACAGAGAGAGATTTGACGACGGAATCACAAGGTGATAGAAACAACTAGAGTGAGAGTGGAAGACTCCCCAGCTTTCCCGGCAAAATAAAACAAACACTTTAATTTAGAAAAAAAACAAAAACAAAAACTGGATTTTCGGACCCAAAAGCACCACCAGCATGGAATTTCACAACCAAATTCACAATATCGCGAACTAGATTCACTACCAATAACAAAAATTTAACACCAAAAAACTATGAATGAAGAGATATGAGAGATATGAGGAAGTGACTGACCAGGAAAATAAGATCGTTAGAAATTCGTGTCCCCTTCAAGCTCTCTTCTGCATTTTCGCAGAGAAAGAGATATGAATGAAGAGATATGTGAGAGAGAGAGATTTATACGCAAATGGGCTTCGGTTGGATGGGTATGGAGACGTCAGACGTTCAGTCCATTTTTTTGGGTTTCCATTCTGATCGAATGATGGGTGATTTAGTTATTACTCCCTCCGTCGCTATTTTATGATCCTTTTGGGATTCTAACTAAATAAAGAAACACAATCATTATACTTTTCAAAAGCTACTTTTCTCATTTTACCTTTCAATCATTATATTTTTCTTACTTTTTTAGTAGTACTAATTTCAAAAGGAGGGGTAAAAGAGAGAATTCATTACCTATTACCCATTTAGTTTTGAAATGAGACAATTTTTTTGGGACAGCAAAAAGTGTAAACTGGACTATAAAATAGGAACGGAGGGAGTACACTATAAAAATTTACAAGTATGTAAAAAGAAAAAATATACAAGTATGTAAAAAGATTTTTAGGGTTATTGATGGTTTAGGCTTTGTTTGGAAAAATGGGAAAGGAAGGGAGAAAGGGAGAGAAACTATAAAAAATTTATCTTACCTTATTTGGTTGGGGAGAAAAAGGATCCCAATAATCATAACACCACCACAACACGCTGACGTGGCACATTTCAGCAAATAGGGCCCGCCACAAGCCCCAAAACAAGAAAAAAAAAAAAAAAAAAAAAAAAAAGGCTCCAAATTTCAAATTCCAGATTGGGCTCCCCTCCCTCCTTCCATTTTGTTCACAGTTAACACAATACAGAGAGAGACTGGCATTAAACCCTAGTTCCAGACATCCAATTGCAATTAAACCCTAAGCCAATACCCTATACAAAACCCAAGTCTATGACAAACACTGATCAATTGACTACACAGACGGTGATCGATCAAGTTAGGGTTTCTTAATTGGGGTTATCTCTATGAATGAAATAAACAGAGCAAGAGAGCAGGCCCGGCCCTGAGATTTCCGGGGACCTAAGCGTGTTTTAAAGAAGGGGCCTCTTTGTAATCCTATATATGTATGTTCTTCCAAATTATGTTAACAAAGGGTTCATGGTGTGGTGGTTCTATGGGAAAGACAGAGCTCATTACCTCTAAGTTGTGGGTTTCAATCATGGCGCCTTGTGGGTTTCAATCATGGTGCCTCCTGAAGGAGGCTTTTTTGATACACTTTCTACGTAAATTGTATGAAAAAAAGTAGGCGTGAAGATTCGAACACGAGACCTTAAGGTTGAATCTCGCTGAACTTACCACTGAGTCACAATCACACAATATGCAAAATTATTGGCATACTTAGTATATAACAAATCCTAAAATTTGGGGGCCCTACTACCGGGACAAAACGGGGGGCCCTAAACGGCGGCTTGGTCAGCCTATGCTCAGGGCCGGCCCTGCAAGAGAGAGAGACTGACCTTCATGGTCTAATTAGAAGAGAGATCGTTCGAAGGGAGATCGTTCAAAGCTGGTGGTGGTCTTCTATATCGAAGCGTTCTTGGTGGTGGTGGTGGTCGCCGGAGGTGGAGAGAAGGCGAGACGAACTAGGTCTCCGGTGGCGGTGCGTGGTAGCCACTAGCCCCTCTCTCTCTCTCCGTAATACTTGGATGGGGTGGGGGGAGCGATCTAGGTTATGAAATTTCATTTTTTTTTCGCTGGGTTAGTGGCGGGCCCCATCTGCTGACATCGTCAGCGTGTTGTCTTTTTTTTTCTTTTTTTTTTTATCAGCAAAAAGGGTGGGAGGGGGCGACCAGCGTTGCAGACTCCCTTGGGCGTGACCATACGGGCTCCTGACCTGCCTGTGGAATGTCCGGTTCGAGCTATAGCTACTGTCCGAGTGGACATGCCGTCACCACACCCGCCTGTGTTGTGTTGTGTTGTTGTTATAAAATATTGTGCGTGTGTCATGATTAGACAGCTAAATAGAGTTATAGGAATAGTAAAATTTCTCCTCTCGTTTTCTTCCATTTTTTTTCTTAAGTATTTTTCTTTCTCTTCCCTCACTTTTCATAAGTTCCAAACAGAACCTTATTATGCAAGTTTTCTCTCTACATCAAGGGTGAGTTTACGTTTGCTAAATTTATTACGCAAGTTTCTCTCTACATCAAGGGTGAGTTTCTGTTTGATAAAAGCAAAGCTTTTAGCGCTCCCAACTTTTATTTGCTAACAATTTCAAGGTGATTTTAGCAACTTAATGCTTTTAACAACTTGTTTAAGAAAAAAAGAAGTATGCGAGAGAAAATTGACTTTTAACAACTTAACTTTTAGTTAATAAAAAATGAAAGTAATTTTAGCAACCAAGCTAGACTCAAGTTTTACGAGAAAACGTACCGTAGCAAATGGGAAACAATGTCTAAGTATGTCGATATTTTTTGGGTACACCTCAAATTTTTTATCTTGGTTCTGCTACTGGTGAAACCCAAATATCTTTTGTTGAATTCAAGTGAAAATAAATTCTTCTACATAAAAGGACTAGTAATTGCATGTGCCTGAAGGCACATTATAGCACGTTTTGAGCACAAATAAATTGAAACACCCTTTCCTACTTCTGATCATCCCAACTTTTTCAAGAAATCTTTGTTGTAGAAAAATAGGCTTCAAACAGGATCCATCTAATCAACTTAAAAGTAAGTGAATTCAATAAAAATAAATCAATTCACAACAACCAATACGTTACATTCAATAGTGCAAAAAGGCACTTCGTAACAACAAAATATAGTCATAACCTAGGCACATTATACCACTGAATAAATCCGCTCTTTCTAATAACCTCCACCGAAAAATCTTTAAATCATCCGATATCCTACTCTAAGATCCAAAAATCATTAAGAGATGAATCGGAAGTTGTTTTATCAAGTGGAAATGTGGAATATGTGAAGTATGTGAAAAGTCACAAATCCTGCATTGGGGAACAACTCTGAAGTGAGAGGAGAGTTCTAGAGAGAGAGTGTGTGAGAAAGAGAGAAGTGGGCAACGGCCCCTCCCCAAACTAAAACAAACCCCCTTGTCCAAAATCATTGTTATATATCATTTTATGTTATGTTTGTATAAGGAAAAACCAATTATTATAGACAGCGAGTAGCGTCATACGACAATTGAATTTTTTGGAGATTGTTGATTCTTCTTTAGTTACTCATGCCGGCCATTGATGTTATAATCCATACTTTTTTTTAATACTCTGTTGGAAAAATTATTTAAGTGTTGTACTCTTAGAAAATAATTTTTAAACTAGGCCTAGGGCACTCCAAACTCTTGGGCCGGCCCTGCTTCCACCCGCCGAGCTTCCTTCCTACTCGCCAATTTCCTCTGTGGCTGCATTTCTTTGGCGTTCGGAGATTCCCCGTGGCAGACGATCCTCTCTATTCTGATATGGGTGACCATGCTTGATTTTTGGACCAAGGGGGAGCCAGATCTGGGGTTTCCAGATTCGGACTCCTGAGGATGACAGTGGGTGACCGCTCCAGTGACTTGCTCCAGCGTCCTTTATTTTCCTGCACTTTTTTGTTTTTTCTTTTGGTTGTTAGTTTTGTAGGTGGTTTTGGCCAGCCGTTAATTTTGTAGGCGGTTTTGCGGCCGTTAGTTTTGTAGGTGGTTTTGGCCCCCGGTTTTGCAACCGTGATTTTTGTTTGCCGGTTTTTTTTTTTTTCATTCGTCATTCCTAATCTATTCCATTGGGAGGGGTGAATGAGACTCGATCCCGAGATGCAGTGTGGGGTATCCAAGAACTCTATCGCATGAGCTAGCCACCACATACTTGTTTGCCGGTTTTGACCGGTAGTTTTGTTTAATAATATTGTTCTACCTCTTTATGAAAAAAAATAAAAAATCCTGCAATGGCTAGCTAGTAGAGTAAATTTTGTTGAGCCTATAGGCAATATTGAGTTGGCCTGATACCTGTGGATAGGGGAGGACTTTATGGTTGGCCCATTAGCACGGGTAAAGTCAGAATTTTATCTTGGGGTCCAGTTTAATAGACATTTTTTTTATCTACACTTACACTTATTATGCCATAGAATTTTTGCTTTTCAATGTAATATGTTAACATTAAAATTATTCTCATCTAATGTAGTAATAGTATATAAATCATTTTGCCTTATTTCTTTAGGCTACAACAACACTCAAATAATTATTTGTTTATTTATGTAAGAATTGAGAGATTAGAATGTAAAATAACCTATTTTTTACTAAATCAAACCAAATTACTCCTATTGAGATTATACAAGCTATAACAGTAGCAATATCCATAATTTTTAGATATCATTTTCACAAATATTTCAGGAGGACTGGTTCCGCCGGGCCCCATCATAGTTCCACCTCTGTCCACCAGTCACGTGCGTCGCCATTGGGACGGAGCATGTGGTTTGAGGCTTGAGGCTTGTGCACAAAGCCCGTAGTCTTAATGCAAATGTAGTTCATCTTTATTCCACGTTCAACCTAAACTCCTTTCATTTTTATTTGCTCCCGGTACAAACCATATGGATAAATATCTTTTGAATTGTATTTCAGTGCATCTTTTTAATTTTTATCGCACTAGTATTAGCACCAACACTCTTCCATCAGTCTAGGGATCTGCAATTCTTGGGATAGGAAGAAAATAAGTCTCCTCTTCCATCATCTCCGGGTCAGGTAATTAGGGCTACAACAAAAGCCGAAAGAACAGCTGAATGAACTCGAGTTGAACCAAACAGGAACCAAACCATAAATATCAATCCGGATCCATGGATCAATAGCCCGGTCCGAATGGTAGGCATCTTGGAAAAAAAAAAATCTTTGTGGAGGGATAAAACTTAATAATGCACATACTTTAGAGCTACGAAAATGGGTTCCGTGCAACAGTGATACCAAATCACCCAACACACGTTCTATGGCTGTGCATTGAGACTTTTATTCCTCCTGCCCCCATTTGGACACGCGCACGCACGCACACACAGAGAGAGAGGGAGATATTTGTGAATGGATACCATGACTAGGAAAGGAGGGACAAAAAGAGTGGTAGCATTGGCTTAAGGCTGGTTGCTGCCTGGGTGGTCCGAGATGCTGTGGAGTACAGGGCGTACTATGAGGCTCTTTCTGGTCTTTTCACAATTCTCTCCAAGTCCAGATTCACACGGACTCCTGGCTCCTTGTTCGTGAGTTCATTGAAGGGACGGCGTCCGAATGGCACCTGGATGTCGTTTTAGAAGATATCAGCTCTTTATGTAAATTTGTTTTTTCATGTTTGTATTTGTACGGTTGAAAGGGTTATTGTCCGGAGGCTCATGTGTTAAGCAGGCATAGTGAGAATAAGGAAAATCATATGGGTACATTATTTGTGCACCCTAAATGCACACCACCCTGATGTGTGGCAAATGACGAGAGGCCCAATGTGGGGCTCACCCAAAAAATAAGCTTCTACTCATTTGTCACATCAGGGTGGTGTGTATTTGAGGTGCACAAGTGGTTTACCCATAACATTGTCTCGAGAATAATACCCATCCTTGGCTACGAATTTTTTTTTTTGATCGGCAACAAAACTTTTATTAAAAATACTCGACGAAGGATACATCAAGGGGCGAAAGAATGATCCAACCAAAAATTGGATACATCCAAGGGGTAGTGCCCAAACACCCATGGGCCTAAAATGCCCTGATAAAACAATTAAAATACACCCGAAGACATTCAAAGCCTAGATACAACATTAAAACACAAAAAAGTTAGCCCAAACTCGTGGGCTAAGCCCAACCCCAAGAAACCCCAAAACCTAACCCTAAACATTGTGCAGACCATCTGCCACAACCACTGCCACTGACAATCACCACCACCACCGAAGTCGGAACCGCCACCACTCCACCAATCCACCACTAGAAAACCTAAGTAATGGTGGAACCGACAACCAAAGCGAGACCGCACTGTCCCGGAAGCTCCACGAGCCGTTTGGCAAGGACTACGGCACCCAACAGTGACCATAACGGGAGACCACAGCAGCAACCACCCCCACCGACACATCACCTCACCGTTAAGCCGAACCGGAGATCCCAACAGAAAAAATTAGGGCCAGGGGGGGGTCGGAAAAAAAAAATTGGAGAAGGAGAAGCCTCACCGGAATTCCTTGGCTACGATTTTGCGTCTTGTTTTTGGTTATCAATGTGTACAAGTCTGGCGTTTCCTATAAAAACTTCCAACATTGGCCAAAGGCGAAAATTGAACATCCGCTATTTGCAAAACAACATTGTTGGACCCGAAGCACTCCAATGGATTCAGTTACACAGTGCCGCTCCTGCGACCATTCTAAAAACAGACTTGCAGGTACGATATCGAATGTCATAAAAGACTTAATTGAAGCCCTTCCTAATACCAATTGGTTTTAGGAAAGATGATGAAAAAACGGTCCGATAAACATAATTATTACTCGCACCATTCTTTTTTCTAAGGTAAGAACACCAAGACAAAACAACAGTAAGGAAGTTTCGACAAGCGAGCGAAGGGACTAACGAGTGTTAGGCTAAGAGGTGCTCGTATTGTTCTCCCAATCACATAACCATACAAAACGGGAATTGATCAATATCCAGCCCCTGAATTGATCAATTACAAGTGCCCTGAGAAAACCTGTGCAACATTGTAAGAAGAAAAACCTGTAACTTGATAAATTCTCTTATGTGAAGCTCTCACATAAAAGATACGATAAATTCATTTCGTCTTATCAGTAACCTCTCAAAGCATTCTATTCATTTCAGTTTGACGACATATCCATTAGTCCGACAACCGAACATTATATCTCAAGGTAGTGCCATAACGAAAAAATTACTACTACTGGTTTCACCAGGGAAACCAATTTTATTGGCAGTACTTCGTAAAGACAGCTCAACGAACCCTGAGAAGAAATGAATGCATTTATTGGCATCAGAAGATGACTCGTAAGCCTAACTCTACCGTTCTGTAGAAGATTGTGATCCAAAGAACGTACATTCATTGGCAAAATATGGATTGGTGATCCGAGTGCAGATTAGGCACGATCTCCGTGGTAACTGAAAACTTAATATGGATTGGTGATCCGAGTGCAGATTAGGCACGATCTCCGTGGTAACTGAAAACTTGAAGTAAACAACGAAAAGTCTACTTCTTTTTGACGAAAATATACAAAGAATATAAGACAACAGACAGCTAAAATGAACATGAGCAGAATGCGGAGAGCCAACGACAGACCATCTCAAAAATAAACTAAGACAGTCGAATCTCCGCCTATCTACAAATATAAGCGCAAAGAGATGCAGAACTCATAATGGTCTTTAAACATGAGATTTCTTCTTCTGATCAGGAGCTCCATCCTCACCAAATCTAGCACACAACAAATAAATAAACCTCAAAATCAGTACTCGTTCTTACCATGAAGAAGAAAATCAAATTCTGGAACCAATTATAGGTAAACGTTCTCTTTATCTCTTACAACAAAAATGGTGATATCGATTGAACAGAGGCAATTAAACTTCAGAAAACAAGTCAGAATTTGATTACTCACAAAGAAATGTTTCCTAATCAATAAAATTCCAATATCTAATTTAAGACGAGTAAACAGAAACCTCTCTAAAATTTGCATTAGCGAATTTTGTTTTGGATGACAGAGGTAGGGAGGAAAATAGACACTACGGAACATATAAAACATGGCATTTCTCAATGACAGAAAATAGCAACAACAAAAGACTCACAATAAAGAAGCAATTATACTCTCTACTACTCTCTACTCCAAATTTTCTTTTAACCATACGGGAAATACAACTACTACTTTTTGAAAGGAAATCTGATTATTTTAAACACAACCATTAAAGGGTTCAGACCTCGGTAAGACCAGTTCCTTGTATTCTCAAAATGGACAAACAAGAGCTCCCAAAATGGGTAGTGGGACAGAAAAAGAGCAGCGGAGGAACTAAGCTTACAGCAACACACTTGCTGGCGAAACAGCAACATACACATCGCGGCGTTTTCTACCACTCCATCAAGGAAAACGTGGTTGGCCAACGTAATCAGAAGTTGAACAGTAATAACATGACGTTCCCCCTATCTTCATTCGAAATGAAAATGCTACTGAGCCGTCGGTAACCATTCCACCCAAGCAGTTCTTTTCCAGTTGGGACACACAACTAGATCCACCAGATAGGTGTCCTCTTATGTCCACGATTATATGGACACAGACACATAAACCGGCAAGGAGCGTATATGCTTCCAGCTCATAAGTTCTCTTTTTTTTTTTTTTTTTATGAAAGGCGGTCTCCTGTGTGGTGCTACCTACGTTAGCAAATTCCTCATGAAAACAAAAGCGTAAAGAGTCTTAGAGAAATATATTGGTATTTGGGACACATAATTAGGCTTGCTAATGTCCACATGCATACGCAGAACCGATGGATGCAGATGTGCTTCCTACCTCATATGTACTATCTTTTTTTTATTAGAGGCACTTATGTAGCTTGCTACGTACTATCGTAGCAAATTAATCTCATGAATCCAAAAAAGCTTTTACAGAATTCAGCAAGAGTAATATACCAAACACATGTCAAACCTTGCCAGAACTTCGTTAAACACAAATCTTATGGGCGGTTATGGCTTCAACTTACATGTCTGCTAGTCTCTTTCTATGATCGGTGCCCACATATGCCCTTAACTCTTCAATGTCCATGGTGCTGAAAGTGTCACTGACTTTAGAATTCAGAAAATTGCATTCATCCAAAAAACTGGAAGATTCAGCCAAGCCTGGAATGACTGAGACATCCTTAAGTTGTTCTTTAAGATGCTCCATCAAAATGAAACCTGTCACAGGTAAGATTCTAAACAAAATAAATAATTACTACAATGCAAGATGAGTTAAACAAGTCATAAGTTATACCGGACAACAATACATATATGGCCATAAAAGCCATAGGCATATTTGCATATTTGAATCCTGGTCTCTGCATACTTGTCAGATCGATTCAGAAGAAATGTCAAAAAAAGTCAATTACTATCTACAGCTGTCCAAGTGGGAATGCGCGGGGTCAACAAAACAACCTGGAAGAAATTCGCGCTCATTTACTTCTGCTTTGTCCACAGAAGTACGTCATGGACAGAGAGAACTTGCTCACCAGTAGCCCTGCAGTATATCATATCTGGTGATCAACTACTGCTAACCTCAGATGCTTATCAGCTCTCCCAAACTTCAATGTTAGCTGGTAAGTTTCATGCCTAAATTGCGACTAGAGCGGCTGTACAATCCTAATTTTATCCTATTTTTCACTCACCGCAATCTCCATCCCAAAGTTTTGAAAGGTGGTTTCAGGGCGTGCCTCGTATTTTGATAGGCGGTTTACCATCCATTATCAATCTGTACGACTTTAAAAAGGTGCATTTTTTTCCAGCCTACGGGTTATCTAGAACAAACAATACAGTGGGACATCAAATTGTATACTTTTGCTACATACTTTTGGAAATGTGTGGCTGCAAGGACAAAAAATCCAGTGTTGAGCAATTCATATAGCAGATCACTACATGAATAGAAAATTGTGTGGTTATCACTTGTACTACCATAGATTTTCTTCTCAAGGATGCTGTATGTCCATACTACGGTGAATATAAACGGCTCTATATTACTAAAAAACTTACTCATAACCCAAATCTCTTTCATGTTGACATACATACAGGTAAATCTTAAATTACAGTTAATAATCATTTGAATCTCTTTCTCTAGCTTCTTTGGAGTTTCCATATTCACTTCAAAGGTCTATCAGTATCAAATTCAAGCCATTAGCCATCGCACCTTAGTTATATGAAGCGGAGGCGAGATAACATAGAAGAATCTACGATAGGTGATGAAGGACGGTTTTAGGACGCTTGAGTAATACCACCTACAATAGGAATCGTGATGGGTTTTTGGTGGGAAATAAGAATAGAACTTGGAGTAAGTGCGCAAAGAAAGAGAAAGGAAAGAATGAGGAGAAGAAGAAGAAGAGAGGGAAAGAGATATAGGCGTTCACCCTCGCAAGAGTTAGGCGGTTTCTACAAGGAAGGACCGCAAGCCCAAACCCCAATCACAATGGCCTTAGCCTTTGTAAACTCAATTCTTTAATCAACTCTATTCCAAAATGAAAGATTACATCCCAATTCATAATACATGGAAAAGACCCTTCTAATTCCTAGAAGTCTAAGTCGAATGAACCTAATTAATGAATACATTGAATAAGATATGTAAATGAACCTAAAAATAAATGCATACATTGAACCTACTAACAATTAGATGCAATGAACTAGAAATGTGTTTAATGTATCTAGATGAATATACATGCAAGTACTAGATTCAAGATGACCCTTGACCTTCCAACTACCATTGATGGCCCTTGACCTACTAACTACCATGGATGACCCTTGAATGACCAATCCTTCAACGACCCAAGTTGCCCTTTGATTAGGATCGTTGCAATTACCCAAATTCCTGTCCTCATCAATAGGGAGCGCTATAGCCTTGAAAACATAAACATATACACTTTGGGAAATATTAATTTCTGACACTTCTTTGGAGAGATCTCCAATTTCCTTATTGCAGCAAATATTCTGAACCATGGAATATCAAATTATGAAATGACTTCGAGAAATTAACACATCAATTTGTTGATAATGTGAAACAGTCTCTTTGTCACATACCAACAGCTAACCGCAGGGAGGTGGGATTATAAACTTAAAAATTACTGACGAAGAATATCAGTGCTAAGTGCTAACTGAGCCATACAACTTCAAAGTTCAAACAAATTCCATAGAGAAACTAGCATGTTGGTCAGATAATTCATGCTCATGAAACATAATAAAGAACACGATGAAATGACATAGCCTCAAGAAACAATTTAAAAAAGTACTGGATATGACTCATAACTGGGGCATAGTGTCCTACCTAAGAAAATTTCTTCAGAAAATATAATAAGCAAAGAGAGGCGTAATATATTTAGAACCTCAACTTGATCAATAGAGAAAGACTGCTATGAAAAGTACACAAATATCTGCGAGCTTTAGGAAGGAGGGAGAGTGGCAATCTTTCACAGATGAATGACGTATGAGCATGGGTGAATAACACATACCAAGTGCTCGAAGCATCTTCAAATCAAATTTCTTTGCTCGAGAATCATGACCAACTACTTTTGCCCGTCGAAGAACCATCTCTTTTAAGCTAACCAACAAGTCCTGAAAATAGGAACGATGCATGAGGGATACATCAATTGAAGAATTCAGAAAAAGGAGTTGCAATCTCAATTTTTAGGATAGCGAAGCAGTAAAGGAGAGTTCTACTCTTACAAGCTCGGATTCAGATAGGGAACAAAGCCAGCGAACATCTTCAATACGGTTATCCCGTAAAAGATCTTCCTTGGCCATTGCAAGAAAATTATTCTGCAATCGAATGAGTCAAAATGATGTAGATTAGCTCAAATCCCCATCCCCC